>OX382340.1:10167529-10420529 GCA_947507615.1 Hemithea aestivaria
TTCTTTAACTGAAATATCTTAACTGTTAAAAATTACGTCCACCGCGCAGGGTGACAATGCGTAATGCATTTTCCTGGGTCAAAAAAGTTTAGCTGCGGCGCTCTGGCCGTCGTCCAACTGACTACCTCAGGTCGGAGCGATGTACGGGAATTATTGCTATGAGTACATAACAATGTAACGAGTGCCTCGTAATCAAATCCAGAACTTTTGGCCTATTTGATTTGCAATGAAGTCTTGGTTTATTCTTTAACTGAATTATTTTTAAAGTGTCGTTAATTTAAGATCTTTTCTTTAAGTAAAATGCTAACGTTACAACAAGCTTCATAAACTAAAATTGGAGGATTCGTTTGAGCTGTGAGCAGCAGTGCGTTGATACATCTGTAAGGAAGTCTTCTTTTTTAACTTTTTGACCACCTTTTTAACAACCTTTTTAGAGATTTTCTGTCTTATTCAAGCTGTAATTTCTATAAATAAAGTTTTTTAATTTAACTTTACAAACACACATATTGTGCAGTAATTTTACAAGATCGTTTTTGCTTCACACATAGAAAGAACGGTTTCTATCTACATAATATTTTAGTATACGAGTATTATGTGCCTTTCCCGATCTATGGTTCAAAGGGGTGTTTTCACAGGATAATGGTAGTCCTTATAGGTCCGCAAAGCGTCAGCTGTTTATAATAGGTGAATGCTTATGCGGGTTTTGTACCCTTTGCATAGATTTTATAATAATAATTGAATTAATGATTTATTTCCAAAAAAGAAGTTAAGCAAATATTCTTAATTACATTATTACGGCTAGGTTTCTGCATTCCATACAACAATTTCTATGAGTCTCAAAATAGGATGTCTTGAGACTCGTGAGATGCAAAATGATGATGCGATGCGAATTATAATTGAGGTTTATACTCTAACAGTGGCTGTAGCATGGCATATGGGATCCCACAGAAACTTCAAGAGTATAACTGTCATCCCATACATTGTACTTTTGTGAATGTATGGGATGACAGTTGACTTGACAGCAAGACAAGCCTACGCAGCGTCTGTGCTAGAGGGCCTCAGAACACGTTACCCTACTACGATTGTGTGGTTGGTAAATCCATAAGTCTAAGCTATTAATATGCCTCAACTACCTTTCCCCAATTAGTCCAAACCCCAAAACTATAGTCGTAAATCCCACATTAAACAACTTTCAGAAATTCACATCTACCTCATATGTCAAATGAATCGAAAAAGGCCGAGATGATAAACGATATCCCGGAAAATGCTTGCTCACTTATGACTAGGATAAACCCAAATTATAATGTTATTTGGGGCATATCAGCGGCAATATATTCGACGTCACCCGCGTAAGTGCCTGAATAATCCAGTAGGCTGGCCCCTTATTATGACACTGAGTGTTTTAAGCGCGTTTTAGCACTTACGTTGAATTACTGGTCCTAGAAAGTTACATCACATTAACGCGGTGCCTGGCGGAGTTCATACATATGTTAGAAAACTATAGTTCGTTGTTATACTGTAGGTGGATCTGAATCATGTTTTTATGCTAGAAACCGACACTCAAACAGATGGTGAGCTGATTGTGAGTTGTTGAGTAGTCGGTCGCCTCTAATCGTGTTACGACGTCTTATGTTACTTACTCAATATTTTTCAACGAAATTTTAACGTTCCGATAGATTATACTTGAAAGTCCACAAACTTGTATTATAAAGTAGGTAAAACTCATTGCAGGGTTTGAAATAAATTTATACAATAATATTATGTTTTGTGTACGAAAAAATCTTCACCTAAATTCGCAAAGAAAAAATACTGGAATACGCTGATACAGATATGGCTTTCAGTAATGACCTTAGGCAATTCATATTACATAGTAATTTTACTTTGTAAAAACAAGTAATCTTACTAATGTTATAAACGTGAGAGTTTGTAAGAATGTATGGATGTCTGGATGTCTGGATGTATGTACGTTTGTTACACATTTCACGCCTAAACGGGTAGACTGAATGAGCTGAAATTTGGTATATGGAGATAGCTTAGACCCGGGAATAACACATAGCTACAGCGGGTAAAACCGCTGGGCGCATCTAGTACAATAATAATTCATTTTCACCGAGTAAAACAATAAAGCACGGCTCGTATAACAAAAGTGACGGTCCTAAAATGATAAGTTGTTCGCGCTAAGCGCAGCGGTTTTCAAGTTTTTCTAGAAGCAAGCAGCTGGCGTGGCTCCAACGCTATATCGACCGGTCCTCGCAACTGCAATGAATCTCGCCTGACACACACTCGATAATGTTACTTATGATGCTGCCCATTTGTTTGGAGATATTGGCGGAGGCTCGCGAGAACCTTTTATGCCACGCGATAAATTGAACTGGGCCTAGTACGAGAGGAAATATTGCGTGGAAACTTTTACACGGCTTGCGTACGAAGATTAAACATACATATTATATACCTTAGATTAATATAAAGAAAGGGGGGGGGGGGGGGGGATATCGGTATAGTTATAAATCAATATGAATGACACTCGCGTTAGTTTTCAAAATCGTATTAGTGAAGATACGGTACGCATACAGCCAAACTTGAGAAAGTGCCGGTTGCTGCGTGGACTCGCGCCGATATAAAATTTTGTGCATGGACCTAATTGGAGCGATGCATTTGCGATACGCCTGTACCGCATGATCCTTTTTATTTTTATCTAAAATATATAATTTTAGATAAAAATAAAAAGGATCATGCCAAAACAAAATTCCACTCATAACGGGTAAACCCGCTGGGCGCAGTATTAGTATTGTAATAAATGCGAAGGTATGGTTGTACTGAAATTGGTATATAGGTAGTTTAGACCCTGGACACAAATGCTACTTTTTAACACGTTAAACCGCTGGGAAAAGATACGAGTTACAGATAATTTAATGTCTTTAAATATACTTATAGGTACACTGTACAACTAGACTAGACTCTAGGCAATTAGGTACCTCTATTTATTTCAATTACAATGTAGACTCTAGGCAATTAGGTACCTGTTTATTTCAATTAAGATGTCTAATTATATCCATTATAATTGAAAACTGTTTTATGTTATTATTTAGCGAATTGAAATTCCCTCAGGCATTATTTAATGGACGTTAAAACTAACTTCAAAGCAATTTTAGAAATTAAGCCCAGTTTCAACGGCGAGCTTTAAACGCGCGTCTTGGTACGCGAATGTAATTTCTAAGACAACTCTTACAAGGCTGAATTGCTTGATTCTGCGCGGTGGGCAATTTTACAACACAAGTTAAATTAAACAATTCCTCAAAGACGTTTTTGAAGCCTTTTTGTTCAAAATTTGACAAGGACGTATCTGGGGGCACGGTAGTGCCCCCGCCAAGTCGAGCGCGAAGCAAGCACTGCCGTACCATCCTTTACAGGAATCATTTCGCCGCATTTTCAGGCCCCTATTTGAGAACCTCTGGATAAGACCAGAACACATAAATTTTCGTCATCCAGTAAGCTATAATTACATACTTAAAATCCAAAATTTCAAGTCTGTAGGTCATTAAGTTCCGAAGTTAAGCGAAAGCAAAGTTTCGCATTTTCGACACTCACTCACTCACTCACTCACTCATGATCATCAAAATAGAACTAGTACTTCCCATAAACTCAGAGAGCTGAAATGTGGTAAATACTTAGAATTTATTGTATAAGCCATAGGAAAACTAAAAAAACATGCAATTTCGGTCTCGTTTTTTTTTTTTTTTTTTTTTTTTTTTTTTTTTTAAACGACGACGACGACGACGAACGACGTCGTTTTCGAGATAATTCATCTGCATAAATAACTTTGTAATCTCATATAAATGTATTGGATTACAAAGTTACATTTGCAGCCAATGGTTAAAATTGTGTAAAGCTTTTATTTACTTTCACCTGTCTGTCTGTCGGCCTTATAGTAACCTTAAAATATAGCATTTCTACAAAAAGAAGTGAAATCCCACCAAAAACATTCTGTAAAAAACTAGCCAAGTCTCGATGGAGCTGCTTGTTTATCTCTAAAAAATAATGAAATCTAGACAAAGTCGTGCCAAGTCTAAGATTTCTTACTGCGATTTCTTTATTATTATAGTTAATGTTGTGTGACTTGGCCGTTGAAGGGTACACAAGGGGACAAAACCAGATGCTCCATGACACTTGGATCGCCTAAACATAAGTATTATTGAAATACGCAGCTTTATCAAGCCTACAATTGACTGGTTATTCAATCAACGTTTTCCAAGTGGCAATTTTCTATCATAAATGGTTAGCGGACAGATTGGTGCAATGGTGTCATGAAGCACCTGGTATAATACCCTTGTCTACCCTTCAACGGCCAAGTCACACAACATTAACTATAATAATAAAGAAATCGCAGTAAGAAATCTTAGACTTGGCACGACTTTGTCTAGATTTCATTATTTTTTAGAGATAAACAAGCAGCTCCATCGAGACTTGGCTAGTTTTTTACAGAATGTTTTTGGTGGGATTGAATTTACAGAAATAGGTAACCGTGATAGACCGGTCCGATAAGTCTATTAAAATAGTACAATAGATCATCATGCATCTAACTTTTAAAGCACAATATGGTGTGGATAAATTTAGTGCAAAAAACTCTCGTAATGTTATTTTTGTTAGTTAATAATGGTACTCATCAGTGATGGATAGCTAATAGCCCTCTGCAAAATCATCATCATCTTGACTATTATTTGTTACTAGCTGCCCCCAGCGGTTTCAACCGCTGTACTGTAAGCCGATGTGTTATTCCAGGGTCTAAGTTATCTCTATACCAAATTTCAGCGCAATTGGTCCATCCATTTAGGCGTGAAAGAGTAACAAACATCCAAACATCATTTCTTACAAACTTTCACGTTTATAATATTAGTAAGATTTTATCTATATCGCGTGCTTGACGCTCGCCATGTATACAGAGCCTAATCGAGAAAATTCCCTAAACCTATCAAGTTTATCAAACCATCATAAATACTAAGATAACTTTAATTGGCTGCCACCAAGTTTTACCAGCTATATAACTTCCCGAAATTGCCAATTCAATGGGAAATAAAATCTGATTATCTTAAACGACATTTCGAACATCCTTAAGTTATATTGAGTTTGGAGCTATCGTTTTATATTTGTCTTTATATTACAATACAGGTAGGTTTTTTTTTATATTAGACACCAAGACCAGCAGACGGCCTGCCTGATGGAGAGCGGTTACTGTCGTCTATAGACGTCTCACAGCGGCCCGAACACATAAAAAAACATTGGCATAAGACTAGCAACTCCAGTCCCATTGCGAAGAGTAATTGACGTTTGTAAGAGCACAATGAAATTGGGAGTAGCTGCAAATTGTATGCAATGACAGCGGGAGTAGCAAGATTAGCGTCTTGGTATTATGTCAGTTTACTCTTGACAGTGGGACGGGAGTTGCTAGTCTTATGTCAATGATTTTATGTGCTAGGGCCGCACGTGTTGTAGACGTCTATAGACTAGACAATGATGACGTATCGTCAGACAAGTAAAACTCCTTCTAAGAAGGTGTTTTAATAGGCGAACTTACACGTGCTTTCATTTTGCCAAAGAAATTAACTCGCGGCGAAAAAGCCTTTAAATTTTGCTTCTACTTGTATTTCATCATCATTTATGTTTGGTTAGAATTATTATTTCATGTGTTTTAGTAAGGTTATTATGTAAACTCATGTCGTGTCGATATATTATTGCTATGGGTTATATAAGACTTGTTTTGTTCCATGTTATACTCGTAGATAGAACCTCTATTGATTTTTTGTGTACCTACTGGTATTACTTGATAGGAAAGAAACATGTTGATTCCTTTAATATTGAAGTCTATGGCATAATATGATTTATATTATGTTATGTAACACTAAATTCGCGATTAGAGCTCATGTTAATTGTATTATTCGGGTCTTTTCGCATAATTACGACGAGCAAAATCGTGACCACGGCGCATGTAACTGTGCCGAAACGTCGAATTGGTTTTATAATGATTTTGTGAAACTAACATAAAAATAATTACGCAAAAATACCCGATTAATAAAATTAAGTGAATCTTTAAACTTCTCTCTACTGTGCTACAACTATTGCTAATGGTAACATAATTAGTACTTACAATATGAAATTTTAATACATAGTAATTAATAGGTTTAGATTTTCATTAAAATCCAGGCGACTACAACGCTTCTAAAGTGATTCAGCCCTTTAAGCACACAACATAAAAAAAAAACAATATTTAATTATAATTATCAACATACATAGTGTGTTAAATGAAATAAATCGTGTCGCCTCTAGCGTGTTCAATAACAACAATAATTAATGATTAGTAGAAGTAAAGATAACGTTATCAGTGTCATGCATTAGCCAGAGGTCACACGGACGGACAAGATCAATATTTATCTATGTACTTGGAATATGTATAAATATATTAATTTTAAGAAATGGGGTTAAATTGTTACCAAATGGGTAAGAGGTTGGTCATAGTATAGGTTGGCCACGCAACATTATTATTGTCGCTCTTAAACATGGGTTAAAACCGGGCCTTTTTATAGGCATACACGGAGACAAAAAAGTCCAACGCGCAGAGGCCCTTTTGAGCTTTTAATATAAATGTAATGGGTGACACGTATAGGAGTCTATCCGTGTGTCCATCTAAAGAAAATGGGCTCATGGACAGTCTCCGCCAAGTGACAGGACTATTGCTAATTAATGGAAACTACATTATTAATATTATTACTGTGATTATTATTTATTGACTCGCAAAGCAACTAAAGTTTCCATGAGATCCATAAATTGGGAAAATGGTTTTTGACAAACTCTACGGGACTCACTAGGTACAGACTGCAGGTGCTGTTCTACCACGGTAAAGAGTATATCTCTTTACCGTGGTATTAGGTAGCACACAATGTTAGATGTTTATATATTAGGTTCGATTTTTTAAAAAGACGCGCTACTGGGCATCCCAAGCTCAGGCCTAAAGCTTGCGCTCCACTTTGCACGCAGTGCCAAATTATCATTAAAGTTAATTCGAAAACAAAATATCAAATGCAAAGTACAAATTGTGTCGTAAGCGGAGCTTGGCTATTGGTGAGATAAAAAAGATAAGGAAAAAGACCACGTACTCAAACTAACATCATGGTCGTTCTAATTAATTAGTTCACATACTCCCGAATCAGTTTTCCGACAACTTTTGATAGTTCCAAAGCCAGTTCGAAAACAGTGCTCGTGGCAGACGAAATCAAAACATAATGGAACTGACACAGATGTCAATCGAGATAGATGTCGAAATTTTACCTTCTTTGCCTGTCTAAAGGAATTGAGCATATATGGAACTCTAGGTACCTATACCTCTATATTATAATACCTCTATTGTAACCTTGATTAAAAAGTTAGTCCTTATTTTATAAGGCGAAATTGAAAGTGCTTTGTAGAACTATTTTTTGTGCTAGCTTCTAGACAGTGTCCTATCCTTGATTAGAATTTTTTTTTAACTCCAATTCGGAGTAGTATGGCTCGAACGTGCGACTCGAACTTTGCTTTGTATTACTTTTTGTCACTTTGACATCTTTGTCATCATGCTGCGAAAAATTATGTTATTATATTTTAAAGGGGTATTTTTAATTCATTTAAAAAATAACTCTGTTTACGTAATTAATGTTAATTATCTCTTTACCTAGTCTAAATGAACACTGTATTACCAAAAAACCCTGTATAAATTGATAAATTGACGCTTTCGCGGCGTCTATGCTATCTTTGAACATGTCCATGACAACAGTTCTGTCTAGCAACTTTCCAGTGGGCCAATGTCAAGTAAACCCAGACGTCATAAACAGAGAGAGGTGCCTAGTTGTAACTCTGTTATGTTTATTCCACTGGGCACGTACTGCAAGTTGTATAAATCCGCATGAAACTTGCCGGTAATTTTCTTGGTATTTAGCCGAATAGTAGCTAGAAATACTAGTACTAAATTTATCGGAGGCGAAACCTTGTGGGACCTAACTTATAAGTAAATGTGTAATTAGCTAAATTTATAATGTTGATCTTTGAACTGATTTTCATTTATCTTACTAATATTATGAACGTGAAAGTTTGTATATATGGATGTCTGGATGCATGATTGTTACTCTTTCACGCCTAAACGGCAGGACCTTAAGCTGAAATTTGGTAAAGAGATAGCTTAGACCTTGGAATAACACATAAGCTCTACAGTACAGCGGGTAAAATCACTAGGCGCAGCCAGTATAATATTACTTAGTCTAAATTTGGTGAGCTTATCTCAACTCCCTACCTGCTTCAGTGTTTTCTGAAAATTACAACTTGAGTGTCTTCAAGTCGAGAGTTAATAGGTATTTGCTAGGCATGTGTATAACAGCTTCGACCACCTCATCACTTACCAACAGATGAGACTGTGGTCAAACGCATTCCTATTCTATGTAAAAAAAATGTATTAGCTAATAATCAGGGCGGTTTCCAAAATGTGATATTTGCTTTATTTGTTAAGTAACTAGAATAGCAATAACAGACCAAATTTCAGGATATGTACCTATTCATGCGACTTTGTTAAAACCTACAGGTTTCGTTCGCTCATTCCACAGTCTGGATGCAGGTCGCTTCCAACCGGTACATATGGAAGTCCAATGGGGAGGCCTATGTTCAGCAGTGGACGTCCAATGGCTGAGATGATGATGATGATGATGATGATTCCACAGTCTGAATAACTCATATTAACATGTTGCCTATTAAGGCCTTAGCGAACTAAAACACTGTAAAAATATGTTCCTTAGACACACTTTGGATATTTCCTCGATGGACACACTAAATGTATGTATTACCATTGTCAATATGATTATAACGCTTCATAACACACCCCAAGTAAGAAGTGTTTCCGCCCTAATAAGTAAAAGGCTAACAGGAGCAAGTAGTTCAGCGTTCAGTACTGTTTCTTCCTTCTCTTATACCTCTATATTACCTTTATTTTAACTTAGCAAAGCTATTTCATATACAACTAGCTGCGCCCAGCGGTTTTTTCCGCCTTTGTGTTATTCCGGGCTCTAAGCTATCTCTATACCAAATTTCAGCTCAATCGGTCCACCCGTTTAGGTGTGAAAGAGTAACAAACATACATCCAGACATCCATACATTCTTACAAACTTTCACGTTTATAATATTAGTAATATTTTTCGTTTTAATCATTTTCACACTCTGCACTTCTGAAACGCGTTCGCCGTTAAGATAATGACGTGGCCAATTTTTTTCAATCACAAGGCTTACCCCTACGCCACCGTGGCACTGTCGAAATCAAACGGAATTACATTTTAATTCGACGGATTAAGGTTCAAATTCCAATCAGCAGACGGACGTAAGGTAAGCCAAGAGTAAGTGACCCGGAAGCTTTTAAATTACGCCCGTTGAATATTTTATTCTGCACAGAACGATGGCCCGATATTTCCGCTGGTGTGATGTAAGTAGGTATGCGCGAGCTCCGGAACAAACCCCGATAAATCCACTTTACGGCTTATTTCATTTCTCTTTGAACCCTAACATACAATTGATTACGTAGACAAAACTAAATAAATAGACGTGTGAACCCAAAAACACCTTTGTTTTCCGATATGATCCCTGGTTACCCAGACAAATCTTAGCAAAATAAAGTTTCTATTCTTTCTCTAAAACTTTTATTGAATGTTACTTTAATAAGTCGATTTTTGATAGAATGTTCTAAAAGCTGTAAACTCATCATCATCATCGTCAGCCCATTTCGTCCCACTGCTGGGCAAAGGCCTCCTCCCCGTCGTGCCATGCACCTCTGTCCTGAGCAGTTCGCACCCAGATCTTTCCTGCGTTTGCTGCGATGTTGTATTAGTTATTAATTAAGACAATGAAATTAGTAACAAAAGATTTCCATCCTTGTTTTTTTTTATCAGCTTATTGTTATTATCACGATGTGAACTTCCAACCAATGACATTGAAGTATCAATTCTAAACCCGAATACTGTATAGAGTATATCGGTTAAAAGCAATACAATTTTAATAACATCGTATTTACCGGGTTTTGTCCTAAAGCTGTTCATATACGAGTAATATGGTATTTTATCTTTATGTTCTGTGCACGGATTTGGTAAGTCATAAAGGTTTTATATTACCCAAATATTGCCAAAATCCTACGAGATCGGGCTTTACTAAAGCCCAAATCTCAAATAAAATTATTATCCTGAACAATAAAGTGAAAAAATTAAGATTATATTACAGTTTAACATTAACGTGCCTAATGTTTTTTAGAAAGAAAGAAACACGTTTATTCGTCGGCTTATAAAAGACAACTAAGCCAATTAAGTTGAAATTTGGAATATAATAATATCATAACACATACATTTCAGCGGGTAAAACTGCAGTTAGTAATTTTATAAATACTATACCTACCTAGTACGTATGTGTTTTTTACGCTTAAACAGTTGAACCGTTTGAGCCGAAATTATGTACAGATATTGAATCTAAGACTGGAATAATATAGAATACAGACGGCGTGTAAAGCAGCGCAACTGGTATTTTATAATTGCTTACCAATAACTCCCACATCGCCCATTCAACAGTAAAAGTTGTCGATTTACCTGAAACATAAAAGAAAATCATGTCTCATAGAACAGTTGGCACAAAACACAAAAGCGAAAATGGAACCTTTAAGGAATTCTTCTTATTTCTCCGCCGAAGATAAGAATAAAACGAGGCGCTTCGAATGACTGAATAAACGATTTCTCATTAAGTAAATGGTTCTCTTTTGCTTATTATTATTATAATATCTTTACGTTTATTACCGTAGATGACACCCATTACAAAAATTATTGTTTAAAAAGTAGGATATTGTTCTTTGTAATCGCAAGCTATCGCGAAGATTACGGAAAAAGGCCTGATTCACACTGGAAGTATAGCGCGTAGTTTCGTGTTTCTTTTCCTATAAAATATATCTTTGACTCTTAACCAATTTTTTCAAATCAAATCAAATCAAAAACATTTATTCGCTAGAATACACACAAAATAATTATATACAAAAGGTCTTAGTATTCAACTCCCTGTAACTCCCTTACTTTTTCTGCAAAAACGTGGTCCCAAACTCACACCACTAAATTATAATACTCACGCGACACACGGACATTGATAAGGCATAACCATGCTAAATTTATTTTCTGTACATGAACTCGCCCATTCATTCATTTGGGGTGTCATTTTACTTAGTCGGATAGTGTTGAGTGAAACAGAAATATTCAATCAACATGTGCAAACGGGATGGACAAAACGAAGGAGTACAAATTTAATAAGAAAAAACTAAAATAAAAATGGCAACATTCTACCTATTTCTTTCAAACTACTTCTGTCAAATTTGACAAAAAAAAAAGTAAACAATAACATGTTGTTCGTATTTTTAGTGATTAATAAGTTATTTCGAAGATTTTTCACAATAATGTTGATGAAAATGAATAAAATAATCCGTGGCGATGCTTGCCAAATGAATTACAAAATGTATATATACGGCGTATACAGCAGTTGCAAATAGAAAAGTGGTTGCTGCTTTAACTAAGTGTTTCTAAGAGAACAGCGTATATCTCAGGTACGTTTAAGTTAGATTAACAGTACATCATCAAGCTCATTGAATCTTATCATTGAAAACGTAAAATAATCGTTATTTTGTCTATAAATAACTATTTTGTGTTATATATTTGTTTACAACTAAAGTCATAAAAAACATTATAGTATGACTGAAAAATTTTGATACTTTTCATATTGTCCAAGTTTAATGATGATATTATGTGTATGAAAAATTGCGTTTTAGGGTTCCGTACCCATAGGGGAAAACGAGACCATATAACTAAGACTTCGCTGTCCGTTCGTCTGTCTGTCTGTCATCTCACGAACCGTGATAGTTAGAAGGTTGAAATTTTCACGGATGTATTTTTGTTGCAATACTAAAAATAGAATAAAATAAAAAAGGGGCTCCCAAACAACAAAGTGCTTTTTTCCGTTTGTTTTTGTATATATGAGATGTTTCAAGAAAGAGTTCAATTCAAACGAGTCCGACTTGCACTTGGCATTTTTATTTTGTTTTAATGTCTATAAGATGTCCCTACGTACAAGTACAAATACAATTGCTTTATTTGGGAATTTCTTTTAACATTATATTCATGGCACCTATTTTACTGTTACCATACTGGTACGCCTTTTTTACTTTTAAAAGATGATATTAATCTTATTTATTTTGTATTTTCTAGGCGAATCGAAATCATCAGTCAGAAAATTTGTTTTGGAAAGTATTAAAAAACCGGAAGAAGAAGAAGAAGAAGGAAGAAGTCCGCTTTCACCTTGAGGGTCGAACGGCGGGAGTCTCGCCACAAAACGAATTTTAACTCCTTCGTGGTGCGAGTGCCGACCGAGCCGTCTGCCGACCTTCATGAAGGAAGACTTCTGGCCGCAGGGAGTCGTATTTCGGAAATTCCGTGGGCGACTTCCTGCTGACTCTGCGCGCAACCCGTCGCCGGCTCTACGTGTCACCTAGTTTTTAAGTTTATAAAATTTTTATGTATGTTAGTCTGTAAGGTATATATGATATGGGCCTCTGGTACACTGCGTCTGTGGCAGTGTACTATTGCCTGAAATAAATGAATTTATTATTATTATTAAAAATAAAGGAAAATGCCCGCCTACGAGACATCGAAAAGACCACCCCACCGCAAAAAATAAAGAATTGGATTACCCTATATAAACGATTTATTACTTTATTTTATTTATTTTTAATATTATATTTGTGTCATATAACACATCGTCTTTTATTATCATTTTATAAAAGTATCATTATTAGACGCATGTCTGTTTTATGTGAAGCATGTGTGTTACTTTTTCGCGCCAGAGCTACTTATCTGATCAAACAGAGGTCAGTGACCAAGTACAGTAGGTAGCGATTTTTTTAAAAATAATTAAAGTATCAAAATTGTTTATAGTTAAATTCGGTATTGCCATACGGGTAACTCAAATATATTATTTTATGACAGACTAGGGTAACCTTGGTATGCTTGAAACAAAACGAATATCTCATCAACCATGCGTTCGACAAGGTAATGGCAAATTTGCCAAATTTGGTACAGAGGTAGTTAGAATCCCCAAAAAGGATATGGAATAAGTTTTATCGGTTTGTACGACAAATGTCCAAAATCCAAATTGTCCAACTAGTATTAATGTCCAATACTAATTTGGTCAAACACTAATTTTATCCAACATGGCTTACGTCCAACTAGGAAAAATGTCCAACACGAATAATTTCCAACATGAATTTGGTCCAAAATGAAATATCTCCAATTAAGAATAATGTCCAACACGAATTGGTTTATTTCTGACGCTGTCATAGAAGAAATTAAAGGTCTTAGGAAGATCTACCTTTCAGATGACAGCTGTCAAACTTGAAATATCAAAATCTGGAAGATCTTCAAAGTTTTTCATTTCTTCTATGACAACGTCTGCTTAGGACGAGTATTTTTCGAGATATTGACGTTTCAAGTTTGACAGCTGTCATCTGAAATGACAATCTCTCCAAGACCTTTAATTTCTTCTATGACAGCATCAGCCTAAGACGAATATTTTCCGAGATATTGACGTTTCAAGTTTGACAGCTGTCATCTGAAATGAAGATCTCTCCAAGACCTTTAATTTCTTCTATGACAGCATCAGCCTAAGACGAGTATTTTCCGAGATATTGACATTTCAAGTTTGACAGCTGTCATTGCATTGGAAATAAAGATTGTTCACTACGTGACACTTTTTATAGGACTACGGGATTAGCTATTGATAGAACCACGGATAAAATAAAACTTTATTGGACATTTTTACGAATGGACGTTTTAGAATGGACAATTTTCAAATTGGACCTTTTTACGATTTGACATTTTTATGAGTGAACTATTTTCCGAATAGGCATTTGTATGATTGAACGTCTATAATATTTGTCATTTTTCATAATTGGACATTAGTCGTATAAACCTGGGCTTTCGATCGGTGTCGGCTCGTGCGGTGATAAAAGCGCGATGCCAGAATCAGGTCGAATCAGGCCGAGCCGGGGGGGCCGGGTCAGGTGAATTCTTCACTTTAGAGGTTTTTTCTTTCTTTCTTCAGACTTTTATAAAAGTCATTATTGATTTAATTCAAAAACAAATGCTCTTATTTATTGTACAAAAATAACATTTTTGTAGCGGGGGTGAAGCCGTGGGTTTAGCTAGTAAACAAAATAAATATAACGTTACCTAATCGAATGCGAATGCCATGAACGACAAAAATAAAATTGTTTCAGCCATGCCTAGTTTACCCTATATTTTTATGTATTTTATGTCAACTAAAATCGAAATTATATAATTTGGTTTAAAATAATATTTGTTAGCTGTGATAAGTTTTTCCTGCTTTTTACTGCCTTCTTTCCATTTTTACACCAATTTACCACACAAGAGGTCATTTTTGTCCGTTAACTATATTATTTTGGATATTTTTAAAAATCAAACGATGCGTGCATCTGTCGCTGAGCGCGTTGTGTGACTGAGCGGCGGGTGAGTTGTACTTTTTACGCCCCGCCCATATAGTTGTACTTTGTGTTGAATCACTTTTTGAGCTGTGTTCGACTTCTATTATTTCCCTAATTCGTTGTTAGTATTATACAATGTCAACGGTATTCAGCCTGCAAGCAGACGTGCGAATTTTTATATGAATTTAAGCTTAACAATATCAAAATAAAAATAAATTATCTATAAGTATGTCCCATCGAAATTAATTAATATTACAATGTCATTTAAAGTCGAGATATTCTTTAACACTATAGAAACATTTTTCAGTTAACCAACTAATTAGGTGGTGTTTAAATTTGGTACCTTTTAAAACTTTAATATTATCGGGCAGTTTATTGTATATAGCGATGCACATGTTATACACATTTCTCTTGTAGAGATCTTTCTGACAAGTTGGTTGGAAAAGAAGATGTTGGTATTTAGCTCTTTTTTGTCTTGTTATGATTTCACACCGTTTCTTAAAATAATTTTGATGATTCCTAACGAAGATGCATATGTCCCTAATATACATACAGGGCAGTGGAAGGATATTACTTTTTCTAAATAAAGGCTTGCAGCTATCCAGAAACCAGGCCTTATTTATGATTCTCACACATCTTTTTTGTATTTTGAAGGCTTTGTCTACATCTACAGAGTTGCCCCAGACTATTAACCCATAGCTAAGTACCGACGATACATAGCCGTGGTAAGCAGCTAAGGCCGCCTCTGCAGAGATAGTTTGCCTCACCCTTTTTAGTGCGAAAATAAATCGACTTAGCTTCTGACAAACATTTTCTACATGTATTTTCCAGTTAAGGTGTTTATCTAAATGTATTCCCAAAAACTTGAATTTATCAACTTCCTCTACTCTCTGATTTCCGTAGGCCACTTCAATTGGTACTATTAAATTGCATTATTTTTGTTTTATTGATATTAAATATTAATAGATAAATTATTATACTCAGTCCAATTAATTATATCCACTAGCGCTTCGTTTATAGTTTTCTGCATTGATTCTTTATTGTCACACTTTATAACTACCGTAGTATCATCCGCGAATAAGATACATTTGTGGGATGTAACTTCTGGTAGGTCATTTATGTAGACTAAAAAAAGTAAGGGACCCAAAATACTTCCCTGTGGTACACCTTTATGATTCATAACTGATTCTGACCTAAAATGTTGCTTAGAAAAAATTTGCTTGCCTCTACTGCTTACTACTTTAGTTACTTGTGTACACTGTCTTCGATTTTGCAAATAGCTGCTCAACCAGTCCAAAGCTTTCCCTCGAATACCACAGAAGTCAAGTTTATTTAAAAGTTTTCCATGATTGACCAAGTCAAAAGCTTTTTTCAAATCTAATAGTAAAGTTACTGCAGGTTTTCCGTTGTTTATAGTCTCTGTCACACTTTTTAGTAAATCAAAACAGGCTAAAGCAGTAGAACTCCCCTTACGAAAACCGAATTGTTCATCCCTCAATACATTCTTTCTAG
Organism: Hemithea aestivaria; assembly: GCA_947507615.1. Classification (NCBI taxonomy): domain Eukaryota; kingdom Metazoa; phylum Arthropoda; class Insecta; order Lepidoptera; family Geometridae; genus Hemithea; species Hemithea aestivaria. The sequence goes on from OX382340.1 coordinate 10,183,620, forward strand.
TGAGAAAACTATTTAATCTACTCAACATAGCTTTCTCTAAGATTTTTGATATAATTGGAATGATTGAAATTGGTCTATAATTGTTTGGGTCTGCCTTGTCACCTACTTTAAATAACGGCCTTACAATCGACATTTTAAGTTGTTCGGGAAAAACACCATCCTGAAATGAAAGATTTACAACGTGTGCTAGTGGATGACAAATTATATCTGCACAGTGTTTTAGAACTTTGGTAGTGATTTCATCATACCCGCAAGCTTTGCTATTATTGAGAGACATAATAATTTTATAAATTTCGTTCGCATTTACAGGACTTAGAAATATTGTGTCTGCGTTACGAAATCCTGTACTAATCGTATTTCTATTCATTGTTGTTTTCTCTACTTCAAGGTTATTAGAAAAATAATTATTGAAAATGTTGCTAATGTCAATTGGATCTGTATACGTATTTTTATAATTAATAATGTCAATATCATTTTTATATAAATTATTACTAGTGACTGCATCTGAAATTGCATTCCATGTCGCTTTACATTTATTTTTATCTTTTTATATACGTTTTAAATTCATGATTTTCTGTGATGTTAATATACACTTCTTGAGAATATGATTATATTTTTTAAACTTATTTTTATTGTTAGCTTTGTCAGATTTAAGTTCCCTAAATTTTCTATAAAGAGTACGTTTTGTTTTACACGACTTCTTAATGCCCCTTGTTAACCACCTCAGCTTATACGGTTTATTGATGACTTTCACTTTAATCAAAGGAAAACATAAGTAATAAAATAAACATAAGTCATTATAAAATAATTCAAAAGATGTTGATGCCGATTGAGATTCATAAACATTAGAAAATGATAATGAAAATAGCGATTCATAGAAATTTTTCATGTTGTCTATACCATAATCGCGTTTATATTCAAACCAATGAGATAGAGCATTGAGTTTTTTAGCCCTCAATGTGACTGATTGCGCAGTTTCATGATCAGACAGTCCAAGATGATGTATTTCAGACTTCACTTTGCCCACGTTACTAGCAATTTGGTCACAATGCATGAGCTTAATCGTGTCGACAAATTTATGTGCATTTGAAAATTATAACTGGCTAGTAGATTTTCAAGATCTTTAGATACTGAATTTTGTTTAAGAATATCGATGTTCCAGTCACCACAGATAATTATTTTTTTTCTTCTAAATTCATCTGTTAAGTAATTTAGCAATTTTTCGAACTTTAATAAAAATAATCCTAACTGAGACTTTCGTTGATCAGGAACTCTGTAAATGGTTAAAACTATAATATTTATGCCTATAATCTCGATACCGCAACACTCAAAAACAAATTTAGTAGCCAAATTTTTTGGAATACAAAAAGGTTTGGTATTAAAAGATTTCTTTACTAGTATACATGTCCCTCCTCTACATTTGTCACGACAGAAATCTGCAGCCAATTTGAAATTCTTAAGAACAATATTATCCCTCGCACTCTCCTTCACAAATGTTTCACTAAAACAAAGAACGTCAATTTCTTTATGTTTTTCCTCTAGTTCTGATATGGCCAAATCTATTAAATCAACTTTGTTACACAGTCCAGCTATATTTTGATGCATTATACAAAATTTACCATCATCTGCCTCTATCTCTATAATTTTATTACATTTCTGTTCACAACATTTTAAGTGGGGATCGAAAAAAAAATTTATTAGTACAATTTTGGTCATCGCAATTATCTTCTACTAAAGGGACTTGTTGACTTTCTTTCTGTTCTTTATTTACAATTTCATTGAATAAATTAATTTCCATATTAAGTTTTAAAGTAATTAAGTCTAACAGGGACGTCCTTCTATTATTATAATTGTTCTGATTGCACAGTTTTTTAAACTCAATAAATTTACAATTACTAAATTTTTTCACTAATGATCTTAATTCGTAGTTTAATTTTTGAACATTTATAAAACGATTTTCTAAAACATTGAGCAATATTACATTAAAACTCTCTAATTTACACATAGCATCATATATGTTAGAAAGCAACATGTATGGGTCTCTATCATGGTTCCCAACGCAAAGAATGATTGTATCTCCTTTCGACATCGTAGAGTTTGCCATTTCTTCCAAACATCTTAGAATTTCATGTGATGAAGCGTGGGACTTTATAGTACCTTGTATATTGTAAATGTCGTTTTTTCCCGATTTCTCGTCAATAAGATTCGCCGCTAGCCCTCTCACTTGTTCATCTCCTATTATATGAATTGCCTTTGTCTTCTTTACTGTACGTGCGTATGAATTTTTATTATGTAAATAATCTAATTTTTTAGGGAGGGCAGTATTAGTTGTATCCGCCGCTTGTTTTTCATTTATAATTTGGATATCTTTAATCTGGATCTCTTCCCGCTCCTGTCGTGGAGATTCTCGAAGATTGTTCTTAATTTGGTCTAAAGAGAAGTTAAGGCTGGATCTATTAATGCTATTTCTTTTTTCTTCTTGCAGTCTTTTCGGCGTAGACTTACATATACTTTTCAACTGGTCTATTTGAACGTCGTAAGATGAGATTCTTTTCTTGAGGCAACAATTTTCTGATAAGAGATTGCATATTTCATTTTCCGCTATGACTAATTGCTCTTTAAGCTGTGCTAATTGTTTTTCAAGACTCTCGACCTTATTAAAGTTATCATTTGTAATATTAGGGCAGCTCCTATTTAGCTTTGAATCGGCTTTAAAAATAATTGACAAATCCTCGACTTCCTCATCTAAAGTTAGAGCATCAAACGAATTTTCTATTGGTATATTATGTGCCTCATAAGATGTCTGAGCGCTGTTCAGGGGAGAAGATGAGATTCGCTCTATAGGTAAGTTTTGTTCCTCAGTATTACGTAAATTTGTCTCCTCTAGTTGTTCTTGTGGACTCTGCTCTTTATGTCGTGGCAAATTAGAAGTGGAAGCTATTTTATTTGTTCTTCTAACCGTGACGTATACTGGAGAAACACTTACATCTTTTTGTGGCGCATCTATCAGCCTCTTCACTTTACTTTGGCAACCAATACATTTCCATGCCTTTTTCTTATCAGGTTCCATTGTAGAGAAAATCTTTGGAGATTTGTTTGTACAAGTTATATGGTAAAGATTTTTACAGTTTGAACATGTTAGGTAATGTTTATTAAGTATTGGTTTTTTGCATTTAAAACAGTAGAGAGTCATATTGTCTGATGTAAAATACTGAGTTTTTATGCAAAAAGTTCATCGGCCAACAGGTATCGAACCATATCCCTCAACAGTGTATCACTTGTACCGCGCGTTTCGCTGCCACTCGGCCACGGCGACGCTACAATTCAATGCGAAATTATGGTACAGGTTGAGTTGGTACTTTCTGTATATGCGCGCGCGAGGCACTGATTGGTCAGTTTCGCTGTATGAGACGCACGTCACCGAGGTCACTTGTTGAATTAACTGTTTTTTCGTTGGTTAGGTACCCGCACTTTGTATAAAATGTTCATTCGTTTATATTTAAGTAAATATGATGTTATGGGGATCTTTACCATTAATCTGTGTAATCATAATAGTTGTATTATTCAAAGTTTTGTGTAGATTATGATGTGTAACACTTCAATTGTAGGTACGTATTTAGTCTAGTATTTGATTTTACACTGCACTTGCACTGTTTTGTTAATTTACACATTATCCGTTTTATTTTCGCTGAGATAACACTGTCACATAATATTTATTCATATTACTTTACTTTAACTTAGACAAACTGTATAAAAAACACTTTTAATTATTTTTAAATTATTTTAACGCGGAGCTTTGAGCTTTACGTGGCGCCGCTCGGGACATTTGATTTTTTCTAGCCTTATTGAGAAAAAGGGACAAATAGTACAATTGCTTACAAGCTAAAGATATATATTTTTTGTTAATACCAGTCATCTTTTCAAAACTAATTGAAACAATATTTTCACCTTCTGAATTTCAGTAGCACTAAAAAACACATGAGATTAGAATGGAATAAGTTCTGTTTCCTTCATTTAGTTCTGTTGAAGGAATTCAATAATTGAGGGCAAAACCATTGATACAAAAGTAAATGGATACATATCACGTTAATCAGTCAAGTCTCTTGAAGTGGCATTAGAGATAAACTAACATCAAAGGATTCTCCAGTTGCCGCACTACATATCTAGACTGTAACAGCCTTAAGTTTGCCACAGTGGCATCAAAGTCACGTTATTAAGATCTGAGTGGGTGAGTGCTTATATCAGGCCTTTGACTATACGTGATATTCACATTGTTAAGATTGAATACCTATAGAGGCTAGAGGTATAGTTATGGAACGATTTAACCCGATAACACGTCGGCAATGATCGATACCAAGTAATAACACAAAAAAGTGTAGAACGGATGAATGAAGGTCGTATAAGTTAATTAATAAGTCAAAAGTGATGCTCATGAATAAAGCAATCTGTTACGAAGTACGCCACTAAGCCACCGAAAGGGAGCTGCCTCAGCATTGTGCTGCGTGTGAGAAACACACAGCGCTAGTATTCTGGCAGTCCCCATTGCGGTAAGGATGTTTATTACATAATCACAATATATTATAGTATTCCAATAAGTAAATATTTTATCGATAACATACCTAGGTACAAAGTACATACGTATTATTATAATCATGCCTCGTTCCCGTTGGGGTATGCAAAGACTATCTCCGTCCACTTGGCACGGTCCTGACACACCTCTTTCGCCTCTTCACCTTTTCTTTCTTTTTTTTATCAATAAAAGACGCGTTATCTATATAAAATGGCCATAACTAAAAATATTTCATTACACAGAACCCTCTCAAGTAAATTGCACTAAACAACTTAGAGGCGAGCGATTGAAATAAAATTCCCGCAAACACAATCTTAGTTCACAATCCGAGGCAATGCTTTCTAAAGACTCGAACTCACTCGAGTAATCGGATACGCATCAATAGCGAAGCCAAACTATTCAAATAAAGGCAGATACCGCTTTATAACCAAAGTGAAGTGAAGTCAATAGAGTTATTGGTACCAAGAACCGGCGAGCATGTATGAAGTGTGTTGAAAGTTGAGGAAGCGACAGAGGTGTGTCAGGATCGTACCAAGTGGAGAGAAATGGTATCTGCCTACCCTAGTGGGAACCAGGCGTGATTATATTGATGTATGTGTGTAATTGAAGTGAAGTTCATACTATTGCATGTCAGAACAATTTCCTAAAGCGTTAATGGAAAGTTTATTGGTACACATGATATATCTTGAAACCAAATGTAACGTACAAGCTAATGAGATCTGTATTGCATAGAACTCTGTGTGACTTGGGTTGATGGCGATCACTATAAGGCGACTAAAATGAATAAATATTCTTAGAGAGAGATAGGTAGCGTCTAAATACGTATCAGTATAATATAAAGATGCGGATTAGTTCAGTACTCACTTAATATTAGGCTGTCGCTTCGGTCAGTTGCAGTCGCAATGTAACCTCTCTTAACCCAATAATTTCCTTACTTTCTTACATTTCCATCCGAACGAATCACGGAAGAGCGCGTATGATATGTGCTCGAAGTAAAGTTCTATATTTGTTCTCTACGTATGCCTTAGTACCAACTACCAACAGCCGTCAGCGATGTTTATAAGAGCAGTATCTGATTTCATTACAACAGTGCGTGTAGCCGAGATTCTCAAGCAATAATATCGTCGGATTCATTCTTACGGCTTCCTCTTTCCGCAAATATCTGACCTAATTACCTTCGAGATATTCGTATTCCCTAAATTTGTGTAACAAATATTTGAAAATAACTACGCCCTGTCACTGTACTATAGCCTATATTATGTTATTCCAGGGTCTAAGCTATTACTTTACCAGATTTCAGCTCCAGTGGTCCACCCGTTTAGGCGTGAAAGAGTAATAAACATTACTAATATTATAAACGTGAAAGTTTGTAGGGATGTATGTATGTCTGGATGTATGCTTGTTACTCTTTCACGCCTAAACGGGTAGACTGATTGAGCTGAAATTTGTTATAGAGATAGTCTAGACCCTGAAATAATACATAGGCTACAATTCAGCGGGTAAAACCACTGGGCACAGCTAGTACATAAAAAAATCACAAAATTAAATAAAACAATAATATAACAAGATCTATTAAGTTTTTTTTTTTTAATTTCTGGTATGCTATAAAGTGTTATTCCATTCCTCAACAAAATTAACTTGTATATTATAAACGAAGCGTCTCCAGTATCGACGATCGAGACCAAACTTTATAAACTGTCTCCAATGTTAAATTCGAAACGGGATTTCATATCCAAACTTTACCGATTGAATCTGCAAAATTCAGATACTAACTACTTCCCGTAGGAAACAAAAGTAATTGTCTGTGAAATTAACAACTTTGTCCGCGCGATTGAATTTCATTAATATTTTAATGATGTAGGAACTTTGTCTGAATTGTTTTGGGATTTATATAATGTTATTCATGTCTTTGGTTCTTTGTCGGATCACCTATTTTCTGATACGCTCTATTAGAGAGCCATAGCCGCATGGATTAGCAGAAGTGGCTATGGGCTGGTCACATTTCCGCAGAACCAATCTATCTAAAAACTATATCTAAAAACCATTGTGATAAACGTGTCAGTTCGTAGAATTTACTTTTAAAATGTTTGATATGCGACTTTATTCGTCCAATCGAGAGTCGCTCGCAAAGTCACTCTTTATACCATATCTTTTAAAATCTTTTGTAGTAATTATTTTAAGTGTTGTTCTTTAAGGCATGCAGAACAACAAGTACGAACAAACATTCAAACTGCTAAGTAATATTTGCTCGGTAATTTTATTCCCCTGTTCATACAAGAGTACAGCTATTTATTTACAAAACAGTAGCAATGTCCTCATGAAGCTGCATAAAGAGGTCATTCCAAGTTGGTCAGATATCTCAAGTGCACTCGTGGCATCTAACTTGTGTAGCAATCTCGAAGCGATCAGTGGAAACTGACAGCACTTAAAAGGAGAGATGTCTAGCTATTCTAATAGAGGGGGAGCCGAAGGTGAGATTTTTGCAGTTACTCGAGCGCGTCAGAAAATCATATGGGGAGAAATTTTGCACTCTGAAATGTACCTCTACCAAATATGAACTCGTGACATAGGAGACTTCGATGATGGCCCGTTAGATTTTTTCTAGTCTGTACTGTCCCACTGCTGGGCAAAGACCTCCCCCAAATCCCTCCACTTGTCCCTTTCTTGCGCCACCTCGGGCCAGCCGATCTGGTATGTGTCTAAATCGTCTCGCCATCGCTTCCTAGGCCGGCCTCGGCGGCGTTGCTTTTGTCTAGGCACCCATTCTGTAGAGATTTTTGCCCAGCGGTCGGAGTGCATACGGCTAACGTGGCCCGCCCACTCCCATTTCAGTTTTGCTGATTTATAGCCAACATCTGTGACTCCCGTCTTCGCTCTTATGACGGTGTTACGCACTCTATCAGTAATTTTGATCCCCAGGATGCGGCGCTCCATTGCTCTTTGGCAAACCCCAAGGCGGAATTTTTGCAACTCGGTCAATGACCAAGTCTGAGCACCGTAAGTTAGGATGGGGAGGATACACATGTCGATAAGCTTGCGCTTCAGGGAGATTGGAAGATCTCCCTTCATTAGCGTCTTCATGGACCAGTAGCTCTTCCAGGCGTTGTCGATGCGGCGACAGATTTCTCTTTCTTGCCTGTTTTCGAAAGAGACTAACTGGCCCAAGTAGACATACTCATCGACATAGTGTATTTGCTCCCCATCTACCTCGACCTTACGCTTTGTGCTATTGGTCATAACCTGGGTTTTGGACCGATTCATTGCTAATCCCACCTCGAGGCTTGCAGTGCTAAGTTCTTCTAGCATAATTTGGAGTTGTTGAGCTGATGGGGCAAAAAGGACTATATCATCGGCGAACCGAAGGTTTGTTAGCCTTCTGCTGCCGATTTCAATGCCCTTAGAAGCCCATGAGTCGTTTAACTTCCTGAAGATCTCTTCGAGTGCAGATGTGAATAGTTTGGGAGAGAGCGGCCCGTTAGATTAGTAAAAGAAAATTGCGAAAATTTAAATGAAGAGTGATCGATCAGCTTGACGTCTTAACAGCACCGAATAATATCTGACAATAAATAATATGCAGAGATTTGTTATTCTGACAAATATAAAAAGATTTTAATTTAAAATTACTTATCTATCTATGAGTCTAATCTGAATGAATCTATTTAAATTACCTATAGGCTTACGAATAAATAATTTCTTCGTAGTTATAGGTACATTCTATGAGAAGTTTGTTCGTGCAACTGTCTGGTGCAATATACGCTTGATACCTCCCTTTAGAGAGCTCTATGAAGCCGAAGGACTCAGGAACTTAGTTCGGAATGCGCCCCTAGATGGGCTAACTTAAATAGGCAATAGAAGGAAGGCCAGTCGCCTGTAATCAACTGGAATACCAGACCCTGTATCGCACATTCCTAATAAATTAATGAAACCCGTGGACGAAAAAATAACTGGACTGCGCTTGCTGAAAAATTATATATAATAAGCAACTAATAGTAAGCCCACTAATGTCACTTTCATTTCATAGTATAAAACAGAATTGGTTCCCGCGTCTATCTGTCCCTATGTATACTTAGATCTTCAAAACTACGCAACGGATTTTTGTGGTTTTTTTAATAGATCGAGTAATAAAGAGGCAAATTTAGGCGCTGCGAAGTGGGCAAGGTACGTAATAGTATTAAATTACGCAATCGCAACGGCGGATAGTATTGTTATTTTAAACTAGCTTACGTTCGCGGCTTCAATCTTGTAGAAATCTGCGTCATGATATCTATCTCTGTGAAAAATTTCAACTCAGTCCATTCAGCGGTGTTGTGTGTTGATAGCTAGTTGATAGATTGCTGTCGACGTTTTCGTTTGACATAGGCATTACAAAAGAAGCAGAAGATAATGTTGAATGTTGATATGAATTAAGAAGTATTCAATTCTACTAGCACGTGTAGGCCTCACCCATCACTCAAGCGAGTAGGCTTACTATGCGTGCTTCTTTTCTGTTTTAAAGAAACAACGATTAGCATTTTTTTATGAAACCAAAACATATCAACAAATTGCAAGGCAAGCAATGAGGTCGGGTCTGTTCGACATTATTACCGAATTAAATGGGTTAACTACTCGGAGAATTGCCAGAAAATTGGATTCCTAATCGTTAAATAGTAACTTAATTTGACATCGATAGTATCTGTAAAACGATACGTACTCGTAGTTAATAAAGTGGTACAGAAATCTTTGTAATATTTTTATTCGATTCCAACAAAAAAAACATACACCTATTTAACGAAAATTTTTTTTTTTTTTAGTTGGTTTTTTTAGTTGTTAACTCTTAGTCTTCTTAACATATAAAAGGAAAGAGTGACTGATTTTCTGACTGATCTATCAACGTACAGCCCAAACCGTTTATCGGATCGGGTTGAAATTTGGAACAAAGGTCGTTTTTATGACGTAGACCTCCGCTAAGAAAAGATTTCTGCACGCGGGCAAAGCCGCGAGCTTATGCTAGTATTGTATATCATGGTAACTAGCTTGTGTTCCTAGTTTTGCTTCCATGATCAAATCCTTCTTTAGCTGATATCTACAGTACAATATCTATGTCTGTGTCAAATGTTAACTCAATTAGTTCAGCGGGTTGATTTATGCGTTTATAGATAAGTAAACCTTTCCGATTATATCTCTAGGTACATATTTAGATTAAAAAAATATTGGGTCGTTACTCCTGGAAATATTTCCAATTTATTAGTAGGTACCTCAATCAATTTTACCTTGGATTGTAACGACCATACTAATAGTAACCCTGTAGTTATGTACGTGTAGAATTTGACCATTTTATAATTTTAATTCGTCCCATAGAAAATCAAAACTATTAGCTATTAGCTGAAAAATGGAATTTTAAAACGGTTAAGCTATAAAGAATAAAGCATTTTTCTTATAGTCTCGATAACCACAAAGCCTCGTCGACACATTAAGCGATTGCATCGATCGAGCGATATCCTTAGGTTTAAGAGATTGGACGGAACTATTAATTATGCAGCGCTTCAGCGCTTTGCTCGAGAGCCTAGAATATACTGCGACGCGACCTAATTTAGTATTAGACATCTGCGGTCCTATATCTGCAAGATAAACTCAGCACTAATGCTGCTAACTTGTTACATAATATCTCTTTTATGCAAGCAGATGAACGAAACTAAGTTTAGTCATAAAATTAGTCAAAACATAGAAGACCTGGAAACTTCTGTATAAACCAGCTGGTGCCATTCAAACGAATAATAAATTATGTAACCAATATAAACATAATATTATATAGCCATAGAGAATAAATCTGAATAATTGTGTTTTACAAAAACCACTAAACCGATTGTAATGAAACTCTGTTTTACAGTTAGCTGAAAACCTTGAAGAACACATTATGCTACTTTTTAGCTACGCGGTGCAGCTGGTAATATAATTTTAGCCATTATAAAATACCACAAACATAAAGTTAATTAATTTCAAAACAAAGTAAAGTTTGAATGCTAAAATGAAACATCAATGGAGAAAACTTAGCTTTTCATCGCAGTTTATTGCTTTTCTCACATACTCAAGTCATTATAGCCACGTCATAAACACCTTACCATTTTACCTACACACTACAATAATTAAGGCAGACAGCACGCCCCAAAACATCAGAAACTACCACTTTTTTTTAATTGTGTAATTGTTTTTGATTATTACAAGCTTTTATTTACTTTCACTTGTCTGTTGTCTGTCTGTCTGTCTGTAATCCAATCTTGCAACTTAAATTTGACCCACTTCCCGGTGTTCGATTGAGCTGAAATTTTGCATGCATGCATAAATCGGATGACAATGCAATATTATTATGACATGGAGCTGATCTGATGATGGAGCGGGAAGAACGGGATAACCCCATCGAGTTTGGGCTCATTTGATTCATCTTGACGAGTACTTTATGGTAATAACAATAAAAGCTTGTTTTAAAAAAGTTTTTTAAATTTCACTTGTTGTTATTTGACTCTGACACTATTAACTATTATTACAACTTTTTAACCTAACATTTTCCACATAACCCCTACTCTTCATTAGATAATATATTCGTCCAAAAGTCGGTTGCCTGGAAGAGATCGCTTTGAGCGATAAGGCCGCCCATTGTGGGCCAATGTGTTTAAATATTGTCATAATAATTTTAAGTACCTTTTGTTACATTGGACACAATAAAGAGTATTTCTATTCTATTCTATTCTATTCTATTCTGACAATGTAAGTAGGGTAACCTGTTCTATTTGAGTATAAACCCCAATTGTTATTATTATTTATACGTATTTCATTCTATATTATAACTAGCTGACCCCGCAAACGTTGTTTTGCCATATAAATAAATAATAAATAAATAAATAATAAATTATAAATAAATAAATAATAAATTATAAATAAATAATAATAAATTATAAATAAATAATAATAAATAAAAAATATAAATAAATAATAATAATTTAATAATAAATAACTAATTAAATGACGATTGATCAGTTTTCGACCGGAGAGGAAAAATAATTAAATTACTAAAATGGCTATTAAAAAATAAGGGTTGATCGTAGAAGGGTGAAAATTAAGTATTGTATTTATTTTTGTATGTTGTATCAAAAAAAAATAGAAATTAAAAAATTTGTCTAAAAAATAAAATAAAAAATTTAGGGGTGGACTACCCCTAACATTTAAGGGGATGAAAAATAGATGTTGGCCGATTCTCATAGATTTTAATAATAAATAACTAATTAAATGACGATTGATCAGTTTTCGACCGGAAAGGAAAAATGATTAAATTACTAAAATGGCTATTAAAAAATAAGGGTTTATCGTAGAAGGTTGAAAATTGAGGATTGTATGTATTTTTGTATGTTGTATCAAAAAAAATTGAAATTAAAAAGTTTGTCTAAAAAATAAAAAATAAAAAACCGGTCAAGTACGAGTAGGACTCGAGCACCGAGGGTTCCGTACAAACCTACGGGTTTCTACGGAACCCTAAGGAAAAGTGGGTATAATATTATGTACTGAAGGTTTCGATTCCCTTGCGAGTTTGAAAATATGCGGCTAAAATTGCTGTTTCTTTTGATTGCGTTGAAATAGTGGTTTGATTTTTTTACAGCTTAAAGTTATTATAAAGCTGAGTATTTGGTATGAATTTAAATTTAATACCTGTACGCGTTCTTGAGGAAAGGGGTAGTAAAACAAAATTATTAAAAATATTTTTTTAAATGATGTAACTAAATATTTACAGTTTTCGCAATTTTTCCTGTGCCTATAATTTAAGACGTTGCTGCGTACCAAATTTCAAGACTCTGAGTTAACGGCAAGTACCCTGTAGGTTTTGATTCCCTTGAGAGTAGTCGCGAGTTAAAAAATACGGCTAAAATTACTGTTTCTTTTGAATGCGTTGAGATAGAGGTTTGATTTTATTACAGTTTAAAGGTATTATAGTCTTGAGTATTTGATATGAATTTCAATTTAATACGTTTACGCGTTCATGAGAAATAAGGTAGTAAGTATGAAATTATTAAAAATATTTTTTTATATGATGTAACTAAAAATGTACAGATTTCGTAATTTTTCCTTTATCTGTGCTCTAAGGAGTTGCTTCGTGCCAATTTTCAAGATTCTAAGTTCACGGCAAGTACCCTGTAGGTTTTGATTTTTTGAGAGTAGTTGCGAGTTTAAAATTGCGACTAAAATTGCTGTTTCTTTTGAATGCGTTGACATAGAGGTTTGATTTTATTACAGTTTAAAGGTATTATAGACTTAAGTATTTGATATGAATTTCAATTTAATACGTCTACGCGTTCATGAGAAAAGGGGTAGTAGGTATAAAATTATTCAAAATATTTTTTTCATATGATGCAAATAAAAAATTATGGTTTTCGCAATTTTTCCTTTATCTGTGCTCTAAGGAGTTACTTTGTGCCAAATTTCAAGATTCTGAGTTCACGGGAAGTGCCCCGTAGGTTTTGATTTATTTGGTAATGTCGAAAATTTGCTGAAATTTGTGACATATTCGACTATATCTTTTGATTGCGTTGGCCTAGAAGTTTGAAATTTTCACAGCTCTAAGAGGCAATGGACCTTAGTATTTCCTATAAATTTCAGTTTGTTACCTCTACGCGTTCCTGAGAAAAAGGGTCTTGACAGACAGACAGACAGACGGACAACAAAGTGATCCTATAAGGGTTCCGTTTTTTCCTTTTGAGGTACGGAACCCTAATAAATTTAGGGGTGGACTACCCCTAACATTTTGGGGGAATAAAAAATAGATGTGGGCCGATTCTCATAGATACCGGATAAGCACAAAAAATTTCATCAAAATCGGTCAAGCCGTTTCGGAGGAGTTCGATTACGCACCCCGTGACAGAAGAATTTTATATATTAGATGGTATACGCTTTTTAATACTTTAATTCTACACAATATACTAAATATAACATCAATTTTCAAATTACCTATAATAATATGATTTTGGAACCTGCTTTGAGTGTTATCACTTCACTACATAGTATAAAACAATGTCGCCTCCCCTGTCTGTCTCATGTCTTATATTTTCTATTAATATATACCTAATAGACAAAATATAAAAGACAAAAAAACTTGATTTGCCGCAAAAAGTTTCCACAGCTCAGCATTGTGTAGGCCTAGTTTGACGCTACACTGGTCTTCCGCTGGCACCTTGTTGTGGTGTCTACGTGGTGGTCATGTGTTTTTTTTTTCTACAAAGTCGTTTTGAGGCGTCACTTTTGATTTGGCGCGTATACTCCCTTCTTATTACTATAACATGTGCATTCCCTTATTCCTTTTGAGAAGTTGAAACGCGGACGGAAGTTTTCAAATCACTCTTGCGTGTGACAGCTTTAAGAGATTGCCGTGGATATTTCTATCGCGTTTTTGGGTTCCACAACAAAACGTAGGAGAGAGCAATCGCATTAGGGAATAGGGGCAGGTTCGTTCGAGCCTTAGTGTCCTTGCCTTTTGGACGCATAACGACTGAAGCAATCTGGCGGCGTTTCCCCGATTGATAAAACCTCGCTGTATAATAAAGCTATTCAGTCCCACGGAACACGAATAAATAATAATAATACAGATAGAAGGGTTTTCTATTGAATTTTACGCCTTTTCTCCTTAAAGTTTTGAGATATCGCGTCCATAGATTTCAAAAAAGGAGGAATTGTAAAATTGACTTGCAAAAGTGCTCCATCGTTGTTTCTTATAAATTTGATTTGAGGTCCTAAATTAATCTGTATTTTTCTTGATTTATTGGTATCGCATAAAGTTGGTTATCATTATGGCATTTAGAAAAAAAAACATTTTGAATCGTAGGTGGTTACAAAGGTATGTGACAAATATGTGCTTTCTCATACTGGATCCTTCGATAAACAGAGTAAAAGTGTTATTTACTGTACTGAACATTTTCCCCGTCACTAACATTTCGATAAAACTACATTAATAGAAATGTAAAAGTCGATCCACAAAAAGAGTACCTCTCGACGGGCACAGGGAGTTTTTTTCTGAATTCCCGTTGATGACTAAAAGATGTGTGCTCAGCTATTGTCAGCTAGAACTGGGTCAAACCCCGGGCTCGCATACTTAATTTCATTGCACGCTCCCCAATCTCCGAGGCGAGGAAGGCTTTAATTTTTTGTACGACTCCTGCATACTTCAGTTCGTTTTTACTATGTTTTATCAGATTGCATCCCACTAATATAATAAAAATATAATAAAGGTGAAAGTTAATATGTGTACTGGCTGCGCACTGTGTACGTTCCACCCTACTGGAAATCTTACATTCTTATCCTGTGTCATTCAAGGGTCTAAGCTATCTATGTATCTACCAAATTTCAGCTCGATCGGTTGAGCTGTTTAGGCGCGAAGAGGTCACGAACATATATACTACACATCCAGCGGTTTTACTCGCTGTACTTGAAGCCTATGTGTTATTCCAGGGTCTTAACTATCTCTTTACCAAATTTCAACTAAATCGGTCCACCCGTTTAGGCGTGAAAGAGTACCAAACATACATTCAGACATCCTGACATCCAGAAGATCCGTACATTTTTATAAACTTTCACGTTTACAATAAATATTATTAGAGGAATACATCCGCATATTTCTCTTTTTTTTTCACTTTCGCATTTATAATATTAATAGAATTTTGTAACAGTTGAACTGTAACTGAAGAAAATCTACAAGAAAATGAGAGGAGTGTAGACAATATTATCAGTTCCAAACAACGCTATGGCCGTTTCCGTCAAAACAAAACATAAGAACCAAGCATTGAACATCTGCCGCAGAGCTCGAGTTAATCCCTACCTCTGGGTACGTTGGGGTTAAGATCCGGTCACATACGACAATCAATCAGTCTGCCACTTCTCATTTCACTCCCACATTCGTGTCCATTCATCTGCGGCGCGACATCGACATTCATCTTGTTGCTTATACGCATGGAATAAGGTCCATGAGAATAAACAACTACTGTACTGTTTATTGGCTTTAAATTCAATATATTTTTAATACAGTAGCTGCGGTATTATTCACTGTACAGTAGCCTATATGTTATTTCAGGGCCTATACGTATGTCTATATGTTTTTTAAGCTATCTCTATACCAAATTTTAGCTCAACGAGTCCACCCATTTAGGCGATGAGCAATTCTCAATCCCGAAATAAATTTACAGTTTTGAACTTTGACTAATAACATAGATATAAGCGTCCTTTGTGTTTTTTTTCGTCTGCTCTAATACGGCATAGTAAATAAAGAACACCTACTATCTCAGTTTTAGTGTTTTACAAATCCCTTAACTTATAAGATCAACCTTTAGTCCATCTGACGAAACCCTCGGTGGGCAAGTCTGACTTGCACGTGTACGGTAATTTGCTAGCTTTGATCATTGAAAACGTCATTAACTATTAAATGTAATTACAAAGCAAATAGAATCGAGAGGTGCGACGATGCGGTCAACGTAAACTTTTGATTGAGTTCAACATTGGTACGAGTACATACATACATACGACGATATTAAATGCCTCTGCGTCGGCATCCAAGCCTCGAACTTCCTTCATCACAGTTCCCAAGTTCGAATATTCAATACTTTAAATGGTATTTGAGTTTTGGAAGAAAACAGAAGTTGCAGTGGAAATCAAAGATTAATTTTACATGTTTACCGGCAATATTATCCACTGAAAAGTATAGAAATCGTGGTTAGTACAAATATTTTTGTCGATGACTTCGTAATGATCTCGGGTAGTCCTGGATGGAATGAAATAAAAAAAATCTAAATTAGGACAAACAACATTTATGCTTACTGAAATATTATCGTGGCAAAAAAATGCCTAAGTTGTTATGCCAAATTAAACTAGGAAAAAAAGCAAAAAAGGTATCCCATGCATGCTAAGGTCCTTTGCCCAGCTGTGGGGCAATATTATGATGATTATGGTAATAAAAAATACTTAATTTCAATCAGCCGGATAGTCATCCACAATGTTCCTACGTAACCATAACAGGCAAGAATAATAAATGTTTGCGTACCTGAATAAAGGCGATATACCTAATAGATACTAATAGACGTACATAAAAACTTATTATCATAAATGAGGCTCATGTTTTTACTTATCATTCTTATGTTTCCACATTTCTGTGCCTATCCATCTCCATTTTGTTTATTTACGAATAAATACGAGTATACTTAGGTACCTTAGACTGAAATAAATAGGGAAGATATCTTGCAACCACCGTCGTCCGTAATTTTATTTTTCTTTCCCTGTTTGGTTGTGTGGAAGAGATCGCTATTAGCGATAAGGCCGCCAATTGTTACGCTGTTTTTATTACAAATTGTATTTAGTTCTAAATTCTTGTAAGTTGTATCAATAAAGGGTATCTAATATTATAATCTAATTTAATTTAAGCGCTGTCGTTGCTATAGCCAAATTTGCTGCGTCGGAAAGTGTCGGATGCCGCGCCGACTCGCGCTGATTGTGACTGAAGTAAAATTGTGTGCACGAACCTGATTGAAACGGTCCATTTTTGAGTCGCGTGTCTGATCTTTCCATTTTGTTTTAATCTAAGAGAAATACTAAGATTATCCCGCCCGTTTGCGATGTTTGTCTTACAAAGTGGCACATCTGTCAACCCGATTCATACAGTTAGAGGATTTCAAAATATACGACAGCTTTACGATAACAGCTGTTCAAATTGAAAATAATAATATAGAATCCCTTTTAAGTCGTCTGAGGAGCTGCGATATAAATTATTAATTAATGGTACTTAACTTTGTAGACCAAAGTAATTATAAAGTGCTATAAAAATAAGAGAGTCTAGAAATGTACGCTGTAATAAAATGTAGAGATATGTCTAGGTAATCTTAACAAGCCCTTATACTGTCTAGTACATCTGGTAAGACTAAATTTTTGAAAAAACTAATTCTCAATTCAAATAATTTATTCACGAGTAGATATTATACTCGTTACTAACTGCAAACTTTAGATTCGCAAATTATAAAAAGATATTTTTAAAATTTTCATTTTCAAAAGGATCTTTTTTCTTAATAACCCCATATTATATTTGTAGCTTGTCTACACCACAAAAGTATACTCGTACTCGTACAGTACTTATTCCAAACGATCAAAGAGCGTTGCAAATGAATTGGTCCAGAGTTGAACTATTTGCTCTCCCAACAATCCCTCTCAAGTTTTTACGTTTTCTTTTGATCATGGGAGGTCTATAGGGGAATAGGGGCCAGCAAACGAAATCGCACTCGACGAGACACAGTATTACTTAGGATTAGTGTGTCATCAGACGGAGACAGTCCCATTTGCCTGCGTAACCGTCGTACCAAAACATTCACTCGAAAAGAGCATAGGATATTGACATTGGGTTTAAAAACGTAAAAAATAAAAGAGATAGTATGGTAATCCTATCTAAATATTAAAATGTTATCATGCTATTAATTATTGATATAATGCTATTAAAATAAAATGTAAAATTGATTTGCAAAAGTGCTCCAGTGTAGCATATTTGAATTTTGAGTTTGGGTTTTGAGTTTGAAACTATTGGAAACTACCGTGAGTGTTATCCATTACAAATACGAAACGGCTGTACTCACGTACCTAATGATTTTTTTGGAAGGACATTGTAATTTTTCGAAATCGTAGCTGAGACAATTCTCAACAAAATAATTAAACGTGAGCCGTGTCGTATTTGTATGCTATCAAACTGTTATCTTAAGATTTTAATTAGGTACTATGCAGAGACTATAGAAATAAGTAGCCTTTGTACAAAATATGTAACACCTTTCCTAAATAAAAGCTTTTATTTATTTATTATATTATAAAACTTCGTCTACTTTATTTAAAAACGAACTTTATTACGAGTATTCTGAACGAGTGTTGTTCAGCAGCAATTTCGGCTGATTATAAGTAAAATGACGATATTGTTTAATTTCATACACGTCTGCTGGATATAAGCATTTTCCATGGCACGTCACGCAGCTCGGTTTTCGTGGACAGAGGTTAAGAAGGAGGAAGACGAATGGATCTTCCTGGCCCAAATAATACAATAGATGGACTAATGGGAATTTAACTCCTTGATTTTTATTTTCCTAAGCCTATTTATAGATTTTTTCATTATAAGAAATAATCGAATTCATGTTCTCTTTATAAGAAATATATAAAACTCGACGTCCCGAGGAACGTAGTTGTTGATTCTCACAAATAAAAGGTATCAGTGTCCCAAAGGAAAGTAAACAAGATTAAAAGAACAAATCCTTTTGCGGCATTAAGAACAATACAGTCGGCTCACTTTAGTTCCATTCTACAAAAGATTTGGTGAAACTTAATACTCGCTTTGCGCTCGATTTGTGGATAAAGTTAATAATTGAAAATTTCTTGGTGTTATTGGAAAAGTTGAGCGCAAACCGCACTTCTCGGATAGTGGAGTGACGGTGCTCGGGAAACAGTTGAGGTTTCTTTGAACCAAACGCTACATTATTACCTTTTACTTCAATATATAAATAATAATTATAATTTAACTATTATTAAATGAAGTCATACTCGACAAGAAGAAAAAATGTACTTTCTTTTTTTTTTAGATAATATGAGATAACGCTTTATTGAACACAATAATTACAAATAGCCGACTTATAGTAATATAATATCTCCCAGGCAACCAAGTGTATTTGTAAATGTTATGCAAAAATTAAATCTCAATATTTTGCATGGTCCTTTTAAAAATTTGCTATGTATAAAATGTTCCAAAAAGATGGGCAACATGTGATTAGTTTTCACGGTCTTAATCGCTAATAAACAGTTTCCAGACATGCAAGAAGATACTCGTACCTAGCATCTCCTGTGGTCTAAGATAAAAGAATTCCTCAAATATTTACATCCCCACGTAGCGAACACCGAGGGAGCAATAAACGTAGAAGCACGAACAAAAATACGCCGAACTGAAATATTGATGACGGCAATTCGACGTCGGTGTCGAATATTGTTTTGAATTTGAAACCACCCGAATAAAATTTTAACAACTGGACTTTTTCAAACCCTCGTACGCCGGTTTTTACGTTGCGTCGTTGACCCAAACGCGTTTGATGGGAAAATTCTCAACGTTGAAAGTAATCAACAGTTTCAAACGCCGTGAAAATAAAATGAGTAAAAATAATTTTGCAGTTTACATGCTTTAAACAAAGTCTGCATTACATGGACAACGAAACTATTGGATCAAGGATTAAATAAATGAGGCATCATAGTGTGCACTTAAAACTCACACTCGCTGGAACTTAATTTCTCATATCCTTATTTAATTTAGCCAACCGCATAAATATTGCTGACATAATTATGTTTAGGTATGCCGATTACTTGCGATTGCTGTAAGTTACCCTTAATTTTTTATGGCACAGGCTACGAATACTTATTCTTAGGGCACAGGCCTGTGTTTGTAGCGATTAGGCTTACTAACTGCGATTCATTTCTATTTGATTGAAACTACTTATAGTATTTATTATTCTTTGCAGCTAATTACAAAATTATTAAGAATCCTAATAAGAGAAGGCAATTGAATAGACAATATCCAATTACGAAGAATTTACTTTAGAAACATTTTCATGGCGGGTGACCTTTCGCGTGGTATAATTTATTCGAAAAACCAATATTGAAGGTGGCAGCTACCGTTTTTACACCGAGATGAATAACGGTGATTAATTTGTTAGTTTCGGTTCATTAATAACATAGAGGGCAATTACAGGACGGTGTAAAATATTTGGGGTGCCCAAATCGTTGAGACCGTACAGTAGGGTCGGGAAAACATTTATTTTGTCGGTGCAAGACGCTCCGAAACAATATTAAAGCTATAAAGAATGGAATGGCACGGAAGGAACGAGGGAGCTGGTAATGAAAAATTTTACCCTCACACATAAGGTACAATTGCATTTTTTTTGCTTTGATATGAGGTCGTTCCAGAAATTAAACGCTGGTACTGATGGGTTTTATTGTGTTTTCTTTTGTTTTGCTCCAAAGATACGTTTCATAAACTCAGTCTTATACATATAACGCTCGTATTATGTTATGTTCATTGTCTACGAAGGTGATATTGGCACACGAAAATATTTCTAAGAGATTATATATTGATTTTGATTTTTCTTTGTTTTGGTATAGAGCGTCTCGCTCGTTATTGTTTGTGGCCTTTTATTCTCTTTACCTCCAATATGAATAGTTTTCGCTTATGAGATATGTAGGGGACATTCTTAGGTTTTGTTGATTAAAATAAAAAGGGAATATACGGTACAGGCGCCTCGCAAATGGACCGCTCCAATTAGGTTTATGCACACATATTTACTTCCGACCCAGCAAGTCCAAGTTTGGTTTGGTTTTGATTAGACGATAGCGCGTATCTTTTTTTTTATTTAATTTTAATCAATGATAAATAAATACATGTTAAATAAGCCTATAATATATTATAATTATGATAAAACGAATCAAAACTACAAAAAAACACATAAATATTTATTAATATTATATCTTTTAAAACAATATTGCATATAAAATGGCAATCCTGAGTAGGTCAACGCTCCTCGCTATTAATACCGAACTCGTGACTGCATATCGTATATCAACTGGACATCTCGTCAAACTATAATGTAAACTTCACTTTAGCTGTTAGCTGCTTCTGTCGCAGTTTATTTTGGTCCACGATGTTCGCATTATTGGATTTCGAGTCGTAAGGGAACAATTCAAATTTATTTATAAGATAAGATAAGATAAGAAACACTTTATTGATCCACATATAAAGTAAATTTTACAAACAACAAAATTAAAACTAAGGGTGTATCAATTGGCGGTCTTATCGCTCAAAGCGATCTCTTCCAGACAACCATGCAGGGAAAGGAAATATACAACACTGGAAGGACGGTGGAACAAATTTATTTATTTATTTAATGTACAAAACAAATTACAATCAAAACTTATACTATAATTTAAAGTTTAAAATCCGGATTGTAACTCAAACAACTTGATCCGATGTTTATGAATGTTGACGATGTGATATCAAATCAAAACGAATTAATTTATTAATGCGTAGGATTAATATTTACGATTTTGTATATACATATTTAAAACGACTCACTCAAGGAAACGTATTAAAAACTTGAATTTTTTGGTCAGTCTTTTTTTGGGTATAGTTAAAAATACGATATGTGTTACATAACGCGCATTATTTTAATAGGATATGTAAAAATAAAGGACGTTGTAGTACCGCTTAGTTTTATTTGCAAATTGATTTCTTAAATAAGCTGAAATATACAGGTAAAAGTATACAGCTTCTTATTTTAAACCCTGTTGACCGCTGTAGCGACATCCCGATTAGTAAATCAATGATTTGTCTTTGGTTTTACGATTTCGGGAAGATTTTAGCATCCGCTGACCCAAATGTGAAAATATTCTTAATGATCTTTGGGATCGTTAAGCATGTAATCCGGTCCTTCACAGATTGTGCACGATTCAGTCACGGCATGATTTAAATTATGGGATTAATTAATTTAAGGATGTAATTTGTCAGTCTTATAGCCTGAAAACTGGCCAGTAAGAAAATTGTTCGTGAAAATACAAATGTCTTGCAAACGTAGTTCGCCAGTATGTATCTAACAAGTGAATTAAATTTAAAATTTAAAAACCCCCAACGCTATATGTAATTCACCATTTTGTGGTGGCGGCCATCTTGGATTTTAAATTTTATATAGTGGGTTGTATTCTACTAGTTAAGCCCTTTCATTTGATACCCATATTGAGGGGGTCGTGGAAGAAAAAAGTAATCCGCCATTTTGTAGCGGCGGCCATCTTGAACCGATTTCCACCAAACATGGCTAAGAACACTCTCGACTAACTTTACTTTCAAACAAAAAAAACTAAATTAAAATTCGTTTATCCGTCCGGGAACTACGATGCCACAGACAGACACACACAGACAGACAGACAGACAGACACGTCAAACTTATAACACCCCGTCGTTTTTGCGTCGGGGGTACAAAAGACTGATACACTGACTGATCTATCAACTTACAGCTTTTAGTGATAACTACGCCAATTGTTACAACACTTACATTTTTACAATACATTTTATTTACTATTTTATTATTCAGCACAACGCAACGCTAGGACTAACTTTATGCTAAAATAGCATTTTCTACCAGTTTTGTCCTGGAGCTGGAGAAAAATGTACTGGACAATGGGAGGAGTACAGACAAAAGCAATCTTAACAAACAAGCAAGCATTTTTTTGGTTTCCTTAAATCTATTTTGTCAAAATTCCAAATGAACAATCATCAGCTTTCCTAAACAAGCGAAAATAAACCCATGAAAATTTCTATAGTTAGTTATTATGATTTAGTTACGACGCAACACACCACAGTCATGAGCCTCTAGCTTTTGTTTCACTTCAGTTATTTCTTGTCCAAACAATTATTCCCAAAGGTCATATACGGAAATACTCGATATAAATTCTAACTAGAGCTTCCAGCTTACACTCATATGTACGGAAGTGATTCGCTACATTTAGTTTGTTCTAGTGCCCAGTAGGCCAGCCTTTAATAACTCTAGTCATGTTAACGTTGGCGTCTCATAAATATCATAATCTATGACTTTTCTGTACTCTTCGTATATTTATTTGCATATATCATGCATATTTATTTTACACCAATGAATAAATTAGTAATTAAAATTTTAAACAGGATAAAAATTTGTTTTTCTATTTATGGGTTTGATTAAATAAATCTATGTACTAGGTTATATATATTTTTTATATAATTAAGAAAATCTTTTAAATCGGTAATCAAAAGTAAATAGGTAATAACCATATTCGTATTTTTTGGCTTGTGATTAAAATAAAAAAATGAATAAGATAAAATGCTAAAAAAAATCACACCTAGTTTTGAAATAATACAGTAACTACATGCGGGGTATCATGTCTTTATGTGATACCTATTATATCTCAATCGTTTTTATGAAACCTTAAAAGCAAAAAATACGTGTCCAATATAAAAATAATTGACGGACTAATTTATATATTTAAGGACAGATCTCTATTGTAGCGCGGCCATTTTGGATCAAGTTGTTTGAACAGCACTATATTACCCGTGTCTATTCCCGTTTATAATTCCCCCACAGTAACCACCATCCAATACCCCTGAACATTAATTTATAGTAATTATCAAGCCGATATAATCGCAACATGGTACCAACGCAAGATACTAATGGTACCCTCAGAGCGGCTAGATATAAATAACTGAACCGGCGACATCTTTATTGATACCGTCCTGACATTATATTAAGCCTATGCATTAAGAATAACAAATTAAAATGCCTTAGGTATTTATTATTCTGGCTCTACGATGTTGCAAATAAATTGCGTCCACTTGTTTCACTGCACGAACTTTACAATCTTCTAACAAATTAGTATATTTAAACGATCACTGACTGATCTATCAACGCACAATCCAAATAAAGATTAATAATAAGGTAAAAGAGAAAAAGATAAGAGATAAAGAGAGAGGGGTGTAAAAGAGCATTAGGTGAGGATATGGTTGAAATTTGGAACATGGATAGATTTTATGACGTAGACCTCCGAGAACAACATTTTCTTTTGATAGTCTTATAATGATTGCTATAGTGCAAATTAGCCCAAAAGGCCCTTATTTGGCTTTGCAATCTTTGATGCAAGCAATCTTTGATGCTTTACGCCATAATACAGCAATTTGTTTACCTCTAGTTAGTTTCGTATTTATAAGTACATATGTCTATGTTTATGTGCATAATTTACACTGCTTGTGCATTTGAATTACACACAAATATTTTTGTAAAAACATTTATAGCAGTTAGGTCCTACTGCGGTTCTCCACGCCGAGCTATTTTGACTTCCAACTAGGACAAAGTTAATTTTAACTTTTCACAAGCTACTTTTATTGTTCGTGTAATTTAAATTCTAAAGGGTAGCCACGACTATACCTGACAAGTTTGCTTAAAACCAAGTAACAACCTTGTTTACTTGGCATGTGAAATCGTAGTGTATTTTGTTGAAATCAAGTTGCTGAGATGAGGTGACTTTTGCCTAATTTTAAACAGTATTCAGCCCTAAATACAGTGCTTTTACAAATACAGTGTTACCTAGGGCTTCTAATGAAGCTACAAATCACTAAATGGCATTCGTTTGACTGTTAAAATTAATAAATCTCCAACCAGAACAACTTCTGACCAAGTTATTGCTAACGTTATTACAACGAATTGCGGCAATGTTATATAGATCTATCTTAATAATATAGTGTCAAAATTGCCACCTCATTGCTAATATTAATCTCTTCAGACAACCAAGCAAGGAAATGAGAAAATATCTTAAAATAAAGAACAGCGTTAGCTCAAAACGACTGTGTTGATTTTTTTTTAATGACGTAGACCTTAGCAGAGTAAGGAAGGATTTCGCCAGTTAGGCAGAGCCGCGTGTATAAGCTAGTATACATAATACATATTATAATGCTAGCAGTATTAATATACGCCCCAATGAGCATGAACGAAATCAAAAAACTCCTAAGTAAAAAATAACCTAAAAGAAAACGAGCAGCGGTAACGTAGTTAAGCACTTGGACTCGGTCGAAGTTCAAAATCAAATTCCTACATTAAGAGATTAAACAAATTCTGCCTACTTAAAATGCTGGAACTTGCCATCAAGAAATTCTCGATAGTTGATTGGAAATTTCATTAAGATTGATCACAAAGAACGAAGGATATTTCATTCGCGATGTAATTTCCTGGCCTTCGTCTGGCTTCGTAGTGAAATGACTTGAGTCTGCAGTCTATATCTCCGATGCGTTGGAATTGCTCCAGACATTACTTATCATGACTGGCGTTTATTTCTGCAAGTAAGCAATTTAAAATTGCAGATGATAAGAACCAGGTATTTCATATACATTATGCATACTTAGTACTTGAGTTTATTATAATGGAACAAACTGCTAGTAACCGTGTATTAGCATTTTTTTTTATAATGGACTGACTAACGTGGACTTGCGACTTTCTTGGGTGTATGTCATAAAAGCCATCCTTCCAAATTTCTTCGCCTTAAGAAATAATCCTTTCTTTTGCTTTCGGTAACAAATAAAATTCGGCACCTGAACAGCATTAGTCCAGTTAACGGATATACAAAAAACACTAGAATAGTATTTTAGGTGTTGGATTAAGCAGATGTTGTTGGTGTTTAACAAAATAATCGACATTAATCAATCAATGTTTTTAGGTCGTTTAATGGTATAAGATTTTAAGGTGATAATCTGTATGTGGTTAACTTCACCTGATAATCCTTACAATTCTACTATCTCCCCAAACATTAGACCACCGATTCCGAGCAGAAATTTCAAAGTATCTTTCCAACTATTTCTTGTTACCAAAATTCCAGAGTCAGAATAGCAAATAGCTGCAAAAGGCAATGCTAAGCGACAAGAGCTCTCAGTGCCACGAGGGCCGTCGGAGACCGTCGCCTGATTTTTTAATTTGAAAAGCTTTTGCTGCAACTTTACTTGGCATAGAAACCTGGAGGTAAAGCGCTAGTCGAGTGTTATTCATACAAATGTGTCGTGCACTCCGGTAGTTTAGGCCGCGTTTCCACTGCGTTACGATCTATTTATAACAGAACGAAGTGCGCCTTTAGTTGTAACACAGAATGTTGTTGTTTTTGTGCATGTTCTTTTGTGTTTCAGTAAAGGGTTATCTATCTATCTATCTGAAGGGAGATATGAAAAGGGGAATGTCTACACAGCATGCTCAAGTTCGACGTATACGTATTGAATAGATAGGTCCTTAGCTTGTCCCTCCTACAATGCAACTTCTGCACTAACGATTACTCGAACATTGAGTTTTAGCAATGGGTAATAACAACATTAAAGTTGACAGAATAAGACCAGGGAGGGATTTGTCCTGCCTTCTAGGTTTAATCTGGTACTATCTTAGGTCGCATCGTCTACTGTAAACAAATTTTATAGTAACACATATCAGCTAGACTTACAGTTGTTACTGACATCTCTCTAAATCTCTGGAGCTGCTTTATTATACTGATCTTTTTGGCACTTTAAAAATTAATAACTATAATATTATTATGTCGTAATTGCATAAAGTTAATCGAGTCATCCTGCGTATGTTACCCGTTCACCTGAATGGCCTATTGGCTAATTTGACCACTACGATTGATGACAACTTTAATGTACATTGCTGCTTTTGTTATTTTACTCATATTAATGAGGTATTTTACTCATATAAATTTAAGCAAGTGATGTACAAAATTTGATATATGGATTCTAGTGTTTAACATGTCGGTTGGAGATAGTCAATAGGCCCTCAGGACGCTTTAAACTGCACAACTATCTATAGTCACAACTAGTGAGTGAGTACGCGGCCTTACGGAGGGTGTACAAATTGAGGTTCCTAAAGTATTTGCGACTCGACAGGATGTTTTTAGAGTTTCTTTAGTAAAATATACTTTCTTTAAAGGAACCTGTAAGCAAAATGTGTAGGTGTGCCGCTCGTAGATGTGTCTTGGTTTCCACTTTTTATGCGAGGATTAAAAACACTTAAAGTTTTTTTACTTAACTTTCTCCATAACTAAAACAACAAAAACGGCACAACTAACGTCTAATATTGTCGAGAATATCTCGACCACGGTTTCGGACAATTACGATGTCCTTCATCAAGAGTTCACGCCTGCAGAACCCGACGCTCACCGTGAGCGAAAAATAGTAGGATTTATAATTGTAAGTGTGCACTCATTTGAAGAGGCAGCGCCCAGTCCAGAAGCACTAACTTTTTTCTATAAAAACTGAGCAATAACAGAAAGTATAACAGAAACTTATCTCATAGATAATAAATGGCGCTAAATTAATCCAACGCTGGTGCAGATAGCAAATTATATTAGCGTCCAGAAGCTAGGAAATTTAATTTGATGCTGGAGAAAACTGAAGATCGGGAGCGATTAATGTGAGATTGAGTTTGTTATTTCTTTACCATTTCTACTTTGTTTTACTAAATAAGCATATTTAAATCTTAGAATTTTACATATTTCTGAAATCCTGGGTGACATTGTACTGATTATGGGCAGCGTAATCTCTAACCATCAGGTGAGCGTCTTGCTCGTCTTCTTACTTCTTTGTGTGAAAAAAAAAATGCAAATAAGTAAGAAGACGAGCAT
This sequence comes from Hemithea aestivaria, assembly GCA_947507615.1. Classification (NCBI taxonomy): domain Eukaryota; kingdom Metazoa; phylum Arthropoda; class Insecta; order Lepidoptera; family Geometridae; genus Hemithea; species Hemithea aestivaria. Next base: position 10,211,419 of record OX382340.1, read on the forward strand.
AACGCTCGCCTGATGTTAAGAAATAACGTTCCCCATAATTATCAGTACAGTGCCACCCAGGATTTATCAATGATGTGAAATTCAAGGTGCACCAACGCTTCTTACAGAGTCATACGATGTCGACTCTTTAGCCCTGTAATTTCACTCGCTACAGATTGATTAAAGAAAATGATAGGTACTCTACTGTGCTCCATATGACGACCTCTGTGGCGCGGTGGGCTAATACCCGCCTGCAACGCAATAGGTTGCGGGTTTGATTCCCGCATGGGACAAATGTTTGTGTGATCCACAGGTATTTGTTTCTGGTCTGGGTGGTTTTTCAATATCTATTATAAGTATGTATTTACAAAAGAAAAGTATATATAAGTATTATATCCGTTATCCTAACCACCATATTACAAGCATTAAGTTGCTTAGTTTGGGGTTAGGTGGCGCTGTGTGAAACGTCCTGAAATATTTATTATTTTTTATATTTTTGCACCTGCACTGCAATATATCTAAAGCTGTAAAACAGCGCCAAATGCACGAAATCACTGTAACTTAGACCAAGTGGGTGTTCTGAAACAAACTTTCCATGCATAATGCAAGTCGTCATTAAGACTTACAAATTGTACTTATAATAACTTCATAACTTGTTCACGAAGTTGTGAGGGCGTTTATTTGCTACATATTTATCTTGGAAACTTCTACGTGGAGTTTATTCTCGAGCTCGTTACTTATAAAAATACAATGACAATCTCTGCAAGTAAAACATTTTGAAATGTTCTGTATAGGTACTTATTAAGTATCTATATGAATATTATTGCACATCTAATCTAAACTATACACAAACAATTCTACGAGAATTAACTTAAAAAAGCGCTTTTTTTTTTTCAGAAAAGGCGGAAAATTAGTCACTGAACGTCGGATAGGGTTGGAATTTGATACACTGATAATTTGGAACGTAGACCTCTACTAAGAAAAGCTCTCTCAATGCAGGCAAAGCTGCGAGTATAAGCTAGTTATTTATAAAGGCAAAAGAGTGACTCATTTGATATTTTAAAATGTATGATTTTCTCTACTATGAAATTAAACGTGTGCTCAAAGACTGTAAGGTAATCAGCATACGGCATTTATACATTTTTCATGAATGTGCATTGTGCATGAAAGTTTTATAAATGTAAATGAAGGGAGAAAAGCATGTAAAGACGATATCAGTGAAATAAATCATTTACAATAAAGCCCGCTCCACACTATGGCAAATTCCGAGAAAAAGTCATGCCGTGAGACTCAAAAAAAGATATGCGACAGCACGAACCGTGGCAGGTTGCTGCCGTATAGTGTGGAGCGGGCTTTAATAAAATTTCTAAGAGCATTTTCTCAATATATTTAATTCTAGTAACAAAACTTTCCTGTGCTACCTCGGCCCAGCCATCCTGGTACGCGTCTATGTCATCTCGCCACCTTTTCCGGAAGGATTTGGGGCCTTCCCCAAAAAGGGCCTTCTGGGGCCTTTGCTCTGCAGTGGAACAGCATAGACTAATTAAAAAAAAACTTATTGCTATTTCCGTCCCACTAACGGGAAGAAGATTATATGTTAAAGTGGCTAGAGAGAGGGGAATGGCTCAATCAAAGGAAGAACTATGCCCGGCAGTGGGCAATTGAAGACTTCAAAAAAGAAATATAGTACTCAATAATAAACAAACAAATTCCAAAACAAATTAGAGTTACTCTCTAGTCTTTCAAACTTCGAACTTCATTAATCTCCAAAAGCACTTCAACCCTAACTATACAATAATCTTAGGTAAACCCTCTTCTTAGGGGCTCTTTAGGGAAACTACAGACTTCAAATAACAGACGGAATTTCTAAACGAAAGGCACTTGACTCACTACGTAATATTATTATTATAAAGTAAATTATTTGTCTCACTATACACAGCGAAGAACGATTATAATTATACTGTACCTAGATTAGCCGGTTAAACCTAGGTCTAGCCGCACTTTGGACTTTAGCCGTGGCATATATAAAAGATCGCCAATGTAATTTTTTTTTTTTTTTTTAATGCCTTTATTGAGAAAAACAAACTAACAATACTACAGCTACTACAGCAGTTAAGAACACTTTTATTAACCACAGATCGGCCACAAGCCGATCTACAGAAAATCCAAGTGCTCCAAACCACTGTCAGATGGCAGAGTGCCCAGAATGCTGGCAGAATTGCCACGTTGAATGGCAATACTTATACGTTGGGCCAAATATACCCCAGCATTTTGTTATTAAATCTATTTAATTTATTAACCGAAATTAAATAAACACACAAAACTCATAGGTACAATCTAGTACAGTAATTTATTTTAAACTTTTTACTTCTTCGGATTTTCATAACTCTGCACTTCTAGCCAAGTGTCAATCGCTTGTCACCAGCACTTTAAAATGTACTGGAAAATGACTGGGACAGTCAGTGTGGAAAAACCATGGAAAACCCAACGATAACGCCTATAATCTCTCTCGTACATTTTGCTCAGTACCACAAGTGATTCCATCTATTCTCTTACTGTAGTTCCAGCTTTACTCGTTAGTTTTCATTGCAAATGTTCCTTCTGACATTCAGATGAAAACACAAATAACTACTTCACTAGAGTCCCACAAATTCTGGTTAACACCGATTAGGCCCTGGAGAACTGAGGAGAAATCTCCGTGCTTAATTTAAACTTTAGTTATGTTGAAGAAGGAGTTATAAAGGTTTAAGAATGCTTGAGGGCATAATCCTGTAAAAAAAATAAACATTCTTAACAAGATTTTTTATTACCGTTTCAGATGATCCCTTGCGGAGCTTTTGCATTGCTATTGCCATTACACCTTATTTTACGTATGTATGTGTATTTATATAAATCAGGGAATATTTATGAATTTATGAAACAGTAAAATTTTGTCTGATCCGATTTTATTTAGGTTTTTTCAAATGTTCACATTTATAGAACATCCAGTTAAATTTCACATGATAGGACGAATCTCCTTAACGTTTGCAAAGGTGCAAAGGTGTTAGTTAACCTTAAGAAAGTTCAGAGAAGAATGATCAAGATATAGATAGATAACTCTTTATTGAAATAGAACACAGAAAATATACAGAAATAAACTTAAAAATAAAACATAATATTATAATCTATGTATTGGCGGTCTTATCGCTAAAAGCGATCTCTTCCAGACAACCGTGCAGGGAGAGGAGAATATTGCTATTCACATGGGTTTGTGGTGTGATAAAATAATAATTATACAGTATATTACAAAGACAGTGTTAGAGATAGTTAGCTCTTAAAATCTCTATAACTATAAAAGCACGAAAACCTCGAAAGAGTTTAACTTGAAGAAAGTCTAGCGAAGACTTAATCGGATTAGTTCATTGAGAAGTTTCGCGACAGTCCACAATACTTTTAGTAAGAGGATTAATAACAGCGCACCGAGCCGCGGTAACTCTACGTATTTGCTACGACTTGTGTTTCTTTACTGCTTCACATGTACTTGAAAAATTGCACACTTTCTTTATTTTTTTCGTAGATCAAAAAGAAAAGGGAAAATACGGTACGCTCTATCTTTGCTATAGCCAAACTGAGGCTTGCTGGGTCGGAAAGTGTCCGTTGGCAACAGACACTTTTGACGACTCGCGGCGAAGTAAAATTGTGTGCATGAACCTAATTGGAGCCGTCCATTTGCGTAGCATATTTTAAATTTCTAATGTAAGCTTTTTAATGATACAAGTTTTTTATGAAAATAGGGACTGATATACCCCGCCTTCTTGAAAGACAACGGGTTTGACATTGACTGACTTCGTCGGTATTACCAAAAGTGTTGCTGACTTCTACAGACGACGGCTCAATCGGGACAATCAGGACCTTGTGTGACCTCTCATCGTCATCATCATCAGCCTACGTTCGTCCACTGCTGGACATAGGCCTCCCCCATGGCACGCCGCTCAACTCGGTCCTCCGTCTTCCTCCTCCCTCTAACATAAAAAAAATTAAAGCTAAAAAGTGTTTTCAGAGTCTTCTTGTGAAAATAAGAAACAAATAACTGAGTTATGATAGTAACTTACGAGATTTTCGCTACGTCACTCCTAACTATAAAATATTTCGGCCAAGAAGCATGACGTCATGACCACACGCCAAGCAAATTTAAGGCACTGTATATCACCTATTTTATTAATTTACAATGTTAAAAATATGTGTCCAATATATTTAGCATAATCTACTTGATGGATAAACATTTTATTCACATCCTACTAAGTACACGTTTTATAGAAACTATAGGTAATTACCAAGTACACGAACAGAAAGTCGTTCCAAAATGTCGGGCATTGTGCGGCGATCACAAAGCCTCAAAGTTTGACACAACGGCCCTTATTTATCATTCTCCCTATGTCTGACCTTTCAAACTTTCGTCCTAAAACGACATTACAGAGCCTGACCTAAACTTGGCACATTAGGAACCAGATTTAAAACAATAGTGGAACAGTAATATTAACAGTAACTATGAAACAGTAAAACTATGACAGGCAAGTTCCTACAGCCAAATAAGTATTTGCGTACATATTTATTGGTGCAAAAAGTAGTAATTACTGAAAAATTATAATCAATGAAATAACTGGGTATTACGAGATTTAACTAATATCTAAGGGAAGAATTTTTGCAGAATTTTGTATTTTAAAACACTGGATAGCACAGTTTTTAATATGGACAATCGTGATTCTTACCATAAGGTGCCAAAATTGCTCTGAATTTATTCGTCTGAAATTTTAATAGTTCCCTGGAGAATACAAATAAACTCTTACAAATAAACACATTTGATTTAATTTGAATACATAGGCTAATTTTAGCGGGCTTTGAGTTGGGCGCTTTTGGTATTAAAAGTTAAAAACTTTTCTAACCTAGAAGAAAACAAAAGAAAATCGTCAATTTGTTTTACAACTGACTATACTTTTTACAACTACTAAACTTAAAAACATTAGTCCTTTTTTAACACGGTCGTGCCAAATTTACTGCCGGGTGTTGTACTAAATTGTTTCTAGGGTCCTAATTAATCGGTACAGTGGAGATCAATGAGTGTTATTAGAGAAGGAGGAACAGATAATAATGTTCAAGTACCTACACAGCTTTACCGGCTTTATCGAGTTTAACACCAACTAGAACGGATATCTGCCTTTGATATGAGGTTCTTGATAGAACGTGGTACTCATAATAAGGGAAATAAGATATTTTAGGTATAAATACTCAATTTTTTTAGTAACTTTTTTTTATTTTGAACAAAAACTGCTGTTCGCAGCTAATTCAATTTTTTTTATAGGTATTTGCTAGTTTTTTTTTTTTTTTTTTTTTAGTTAACTATAGCATACTGCCGCTCTGGCTTATGCGGCACCATTATATCGCCACATTAAAATAATCTCCATAACATTACTTACAATTTTAAAACTTAACTACATAATTTACATGCTTAAATTAATTATTATTAATGTAATTATTACTATGTGTGTGTGTATTTGCTAGGTATGTGTGTAACAGCTTCGACCACGTCTTCACTTACCAACAGGTGAGACTGTGGGATCTGCCTTTGATATGAGGTTCTTGATAGAACGTGGTACTCATAATAAGGGAAATAAGATATTTTAGGTATAAATACTCAATTTTTTTAGTAACTTTTTTTTATTTTGAACAAAAACTGCTGTTCGCAGCTAATTCAATTTTTTTTATAGGTATTTGCTAGTTTTTTTTTTTTTTTTTTTTTTAGTTAACTATAGCATACTGCCGCTCTGGCTTATGCGGCACCCACACATCGCCACATTAAAATAATCTCCATAACATTACTTACAATTTTAAAACTTAACTACATAATTTACATGCTTAAATTAATTATTATTAATGTAATTATTACTATGTGTGTGTATTTGCTAGGTATGTGTGTAACAGCTTCGACCACGTCTTCACTTACCAACAGGTGAGACTGTGGGTCAAACGCAGTCCCATTCAAAATTTAAAAAAAAACAATATAAAATTTCAAGTGAATAAAACCTTGAAGTCGTAGCTAATAATGAAATTTCATAACAAGTAGCAAGTAATGTTATCCAAGTACCTATGCGTTTATATTTATATTAATATAAGCATTTTTAATGAATCACTAATTAGGAAAGGCAGCAAAAATAACAAACTTGATTTTCATTTAACAAACAATTTTACTACTTTATAGTGCGCTTACTATCTTAAGCTCGCGGCTTTGCCCGTATCGCAAATTTCTTAGCGTCTTTTCTTAGCGTAGACCATAAAACCTATATCTGTATTCCAAATTTCATTCTTTTTACCGGGGGTAGACTTCCTTTGCAGGAGGTCGTCTAGGTGGGTACCCCAACAGTGCCAGTTATTCTACCGCCTGAGCAGTGATGTGCAAATATCACTGTGCTCCGGTAGGAGGGCACTGTAGCTAGTGAAATTACTGGGCTAAAGAGTCTTAACATCTCATGACTCTTGAGTAAGAAGCGTTGGTGCAGTGCTCCTAGAATTTCACATAATTGTGAAATCCTAGGTAACACTGTACTGATTATGGGCAGCCGTTATCTCTTAAAATCAGGAGAGCGTCTTGCTCGTCTTCTACTTCATCATATAAAAAAAAAACTAATCCATTCAACGGTTTAGGCAATGCGTTGATAGATCGATCAGTCAGCCTTTCATTTAATATATATACTCGTATTTAGAAGAACTGAATTGTTAAGAAAACATTGAATTTACGTAAACATGTCTATTTGAACATGTTTAATGGTTATTTGAGTGCATATTTACAAAAAAACAGTCCGTTTAATTGACCACTAACTCGTATAAATTGGTACCATTAGTAGCACTAATTCAACATTGTGCGGTGCACCAATTAATGGCCGACCCAGGTATTGGTTATTGCGTCTAATTAAACAAGTAACTATACCTAATATTAAATTTAGTTCGTGTGAAAACCCTACTTTTCCTAACAGCTTATTCACTCTTATATTCGTTCATAATGCGGTTGCCTGGAAGAGATCGCTTAAAGCGATAAGGCCGTCCATTGTAGGCTAAACATGTTATTGATATAAGTATGAGTTTGTGTTTATTTTTATTTTTATTTCAGAGTTATTTTATAGTATTTGTAAATGTTGATCCACAATAAAGAGTTTTTCTATTATAATATCTTTGTAACGTATATATTGTAAATATTTCAGTAGATAATCACACTACAAAGTATAAAAATAAAACAAAGTCGATTCCCGTGTCTGCCTGTACCTATGTATGCTAAGATCTTTAAAATACGCAAAGGTTCTTTAAAATATGATGCGGTTTTTGTAATAGATGTTTTAATAGAAAATTTATATTATTATGTATAATACATGCATAATATAGTAGAGAAACACTGATAAATTTCTGTAGGGCGCTACGAAGTGCACGCGGGTCAGTCCACTAGTAATATTTAATAGGTTGCTACTGCGCAGACAAATGACTAACTTCAGACGTAAGATCGTTCAAAAAGTTGCACCATATTAGTTTAATAGAGGAAAATGCCTATGATGACACCTTTTGATAAGTGTTGTTCTGCCTAGTCCATATGCACCGATGGATAATATTTACGACATGAAGATGATGATGTCTATTTCTCAGGTCAATGCCAGATAAAAATTTAATGTAGGTAGGTACTGTTAGTGATTGTATAATGCTTTGTCTAGACAGGCCTAATAGGGATGTTGACTTTGTTTTGTTCATCAAGTTGATTATTAAAAAGTATTGGACGTATATTTCTTTGTAAATTTTATAAAAAACTTGTGAGATATTTTAGTGCGTTAAAATTACTTGGTCGTGACGTCACTGGAAGAACTCTGGTACATTTTGTACTGGATAGTGACGTAGTGCGCCGCTGACACACGCGCCGCGCAACCGGTTTTATTCACAAACCAAAAAATACGTACTTATCTAAAGTTTTTCATTCAAATTACGGACTAATATAATTTTGACATTGTCAACATCCCTATAGGGCACAGACAAACGGCTTACTTCAGACTTCTGCAGGGCTATTCACTTATCCGTTAGGGAACCGAACCGAAGACCGAATTGTCAAGAATGTATGAAATTACGTATTACGTCGTAGTGATTTAATAATGCGTCATTTCATACATTTTTGACAATTCGGTCTTCGGTTTGGTTCACTGACGGATAAGTGGATATCCCTGCAGATCATTCCTAAAGTTGCACCACGAATAGGCCTATAATAACGACACTTTTATAAGTATTAGTAATGGCGATTAATGCTATTTTTCATTAATTTCATTAGCTTGCTAATTTTTAAGTATTAGCATGCCACGTGCTATTGCTAATATTATTTTTAATTTGATTGTGAATAGCTGTAATATGCTACATTTCAGTGGCGCGTTGGTACATATTATTATTTAGCATCGAATGAAATTACTCGTATCATAGCATAGTAGGACGCGATCGCAGACGATTGCTATTGAATTAGCAATAATTTATTTTAGCAACTACGATTAAATTGATAATTGCTAATTGTCCTTTAGCAATTAAATATTATTGCTAATGCTAAATATTCCAGCACTAATAAGGTTGTTTGGAAGAAATCGCTTTAAGCGATAAGACCACCAATTGTTACACTGTTTACATTACAAATTGTATTTAGTTCTAAGTTCTTGTAAGTTGTATCAATAAAGTGTTATCTAATCTATCTTATCTAATCTAATAAGTATTGTTCTGCCCAGTCCATTTGCACTCACGAATAATATTTACGACATAACCACTTGGTCTATTTCTCAGGTCAATGCCACATCAAAAGTTAATGTACTGCTAGTGATTTTATAATGCTGTGTCTAGACAAGCCGGTAATTGTACGAATTGAGCTCATTAGTGCGTACCCCCGCTAAACTGTGCGTCCAATTGAAATACATCGGATGTTGGGCATGCAGCTAGATCATAGTCGTCGCCGACGCATTTGAGTTTTGCTAGTCACTTTAGCTTTACAATGGATTTAACTGATCATAATAGGCCTGAATTGCTACTTTTGCTAGTCACTTGCCTGAATCAGACTAGACATTTAGTAGGTATAGCGGTATAGCTTATTAAGATTTAGTATGCTTGATGGATGTGTTACAAACTATGGAAAAAGGAAGCTCCCGCTGCAAAAAGAGCAAGTTACCGACATATTAGAAAATTCCAGGTGGGGTTTTTTACATCATTTAGTTTGACAAATTTTTTGTATAGTTTTAGTTTTTGAGTTCTTTTTTGTACATTTTCTTTTGTTTTTCAATAATCTGTCTTGTCCGACAATACATCGGCAATGATGTAGTAGACGTCTACAGGCGACGTCTATAGGCGACTGAAACTGGTCACCATCAAGTGGGCCCTTCAACTTTATGTGTCGGTGTCTAACAATAAAAAAAAACGCTTACAAAATTAAGGTTGTTCAAACAACTAAATCTTAAGATATAATATAATATATAGGTATATAATTGGGGTTTATACTCCAACAGAACAGGTTACCCTACTTACACTGTCAGAGTCAAATCACAAATTATAGGTCGTGTGGCCAACCTATATGTTGCAGTTTCAGGTCGCCGAGATTCCTACAAGGCCTGCAACATGACCTAACGACTGCCTCCTACATATCTTATAGGAAACAGCCGAAAAAGGAAGATATATGTATTATGTAGTTTTTAACAAAAAAATCGGCGACTAATATTTATTATATTGTACTTGGGTATCTTCAAGGCACGAGCAAATAGATACCTTTCTAGACATCTTACGTGATCCATCGTCGACCGCATTTTCACTTTCCATCAGGTGGGATGTGGTCAAACATAGGCCTATTTAGTATAAAAAAAAATTATACGTGCGATTTTTTGTGTTTGTTACTCATTACGCCTTACCGGCTAAAACATTCAAACTCAAGTTTAAAAAAGAAGGAATGCAGGTAGATAAGAGCCACACATAGCATACACCTAGTCATATAGGCTTCTTTCCTTGTGAAAAACCGCGGGGCACAAGTCTAGTCTTCCAATAACCTAAAAGCAGGGGGAGGGCATCGGCGGTTTTTTTGTATATCAACACTGGTTGTATTTGCTACCCCACTCGTAGCGCCACGTGACGCGCCGTTTAGTAGCGGCCAGTTTAAGGAACTACGCGGGCCTCACGGAATATTCTCTTTAACAAAAAAATCACGACTTCTTATTTTTTTATAAAACTGTTTACCGTATTATTATATAATAAAGTATACATATGAAATATCTAAATTTATTAAATCGATTTTAATATCCCCAGAAATGTAAAATAATCCTCAAAATTTTGATAATTTTTTGTTCTAGTGAGGGATCAAGTTATACTGGTCGGGCAAATTGCCTCTCTTTCTAATAAAGCGTTTTCTCCAAATAGCTATCCTTGTCTACTGACTCGTATTTGGCCAGTGTTGTGAATATTTTGACGATTGAATCGATGCATGATAATCGATTAGAGGACAAATGCATACCACATCTTCGACCAGGTCTAATTGCATGCTATCTTTAGGTACAACTAGCGCTTAATATGTTCTGTACGCCCACGTTGACGACTCATAGTTCAGTACGACTACTACGGAAATTCATTTATTCCTATCCAGTTTTACCCATTGAAAAGTACCTACTGTTACCTATTGTCAAGAGCCTAGAGAGACTTATAGAGCCTAAGCTACCTATTATACCAAATTTGATTAGTTCAGCTGTAAATATGTTAAAAATAGCTAATGTGTAATGTGTATGTTCATTAGAAAATATTCCAAAATAACATTGCAAGAAATGAGTTTTAAGGGGTTTGCCCACTATACCGTACCATATGCCCGTTTGCATTTCTTCTTTCTCTCGTATTTTGCCCGTGTTCAAAACAGAATCTAATCACGAGAATGCAGTACCAATTTCATTTTTGCATGCCTATCAATATAATATTAGTGTAATTAGGGAAACCTGTTCTGTTAGAGTATAAACCCCAAAAAAAAACAAAAAACAAAAATATGTTGCTTACATGTTCAAGCATCTTTACGTGTTAACCTTTTTCGTTGAACTGGCAACAGATGAACTTAGATGAGTTTTCTTTATTAATAATGAAAATAAGTTTATATTATTATCTTTTTATCGGTCATAATTCGTGGCTATAAACCCGTACACTCACTGCATTCTGGTCCCCAGTCCCAACGCGCAGTTGTTTGGCAACATAGCATGCCATGGATAGACCTGTCAGTATCAGCAACATATTCTCAGCGATATTTATTGTTAACGCTCCGTGCAAGGCTCCCAACGATATTCTCTTACTTTTTAATACATACAATACTGCCGTGGTACATATATAATATATAATGCGGTTATCTACCAAAACCTAATTTTAAGCTATGAGCAATAAATCAATGAAAATAAGGTTCATAATGGCATGGGCCAGATGTTTATCTTTGTAAATAAACGGCATAAACTCACTTGTTTTTATTTCGGCTTTGTGCCGACCGGTTCGATCCTGTACGAAGATCTACTTAAAGGAGTAGCTGCAGTCGGCACGAAGCCGAAGTAAATACAAGTAAGTTTATGCCGTTTATTTACAAAGGTGAATACTCACGAATCTTTTAGTATAAAAAGGGCCTGATGTTATTTTTCGGTTTGGCATGTTCCTAAGGCAATTATTATTATTGTATGATACGGTATAATGGACAATCGCCTTGAAGTCCATGTCATTTATAAGTTGACAACTAGAGCAGATGATTTTTATAGTGGGTTATTCTCATAAAATTTTATCGTGGCAGTATAGTCACAATTTATTTTTTAACCCCCCACGGAAAAATACGCGGTGTTATAAGTATGACGTGTCTGTCTGTCTCTGTATTACGGGTTTTATTTTTTTATTTTTTGAGATTGTTTTTTTTTTAGATTTTTTTTCTAGAGTGTTCTTAGCTGCCATGAAATGGTGATTACATTTTTTTCCACAACTCCCTCAACATGGGAATTAAACTAAAAAGTTTGATTAGTAGAAAACTACAAACTATAATAAACAGATTTTAATAAACTAACATCTGAAAAACTAAAAGATGGTTGCAACCACAAAATTACATATTTTGAATGTGTTGGGGGTTTTTTTTAATTTTTAATATAATTCACTTGTGTTGTAAAAATTGGGTAGTTCCCGTGTTCCCCACTATTCGTCCCACTAGTGGGGCAGGTGGAACTGTCAAATATTTTTTGCTTCTCACGCGCCCCACTGATTGCGTTTTAGTGTGGTGGGTGATAATATTAAAAAAGTACACTTCACGCGCCCCATCAGAGCGCTGTAACTCATGCAAAAATATAATTTATTGGGCACGACTAAATGATGAATGGTGTTATTAATGCAAATATTTTGCGAAGAACTAGGAGATCAGAAATTATAAGGAACTATGTACTATTTAGTAGACAAACAACACATAAGAAAATCATCCCATCTGATAATATATTATTAAAATCTCGTATTGCGGTGATTTTAGTCGCACTTTCCTGATTAATTCGAACTTTTATGTACCTTTGTGTAATTTATATGAATGGGATAACATGTGTTTTTTTCATTAATAGACGCAGGTACAGGCAAAGCAGTACAAGTCAACGAATACTCGTATGTAAGACTTCATTTCAATTATGATCTCCTGGTACCTTTTTCTTGTTATCTACCTTGCTAATATGTGAAAATGATGGAAGAAATGAAGGGTCTTGAGGAAATCTTCATTTCAAATGACAGCTATTAAAATTAAAATATCAATATCTCGGAAAGTTCTCGTAGTCTTAGGCTGATGGTGTCTTGGAAGAACCCGCCCCACCAAAACGCGATCAGTGGGGTGCGTGAGACACAAAAATTATTTGACAGTTTCACCTGCCCCACCAGTGGGGCGGATAGTGGGGCACGCGGGAACTACCCTAAAAATTTGATTTCAACGAAATTTTAACATAAATAAAAAGTACACGGATATTTTAGGATGTATCAAAAAAATATGACACGTGAAGTTGCGTAAAGTTACCGTCATTTTTCGTGACAAAAGATCATCTCGTATTTTGGTATATAAAACCTATGGCGAATACGAGTCAGACTTGCGCACAAATAGCTACGTTTCATTCTCATTATCTATACAACAGGGAGACACTTTTATAATATTATGTCTATTATTTATAATATTTACAATATTATCATATAACCTCTTGTTTAGTCGCATCACGCGGCGCTGCGAGTAGGTTAGTGAAAACCTACAGTATTGATATACAACTATAAAATTTGCTAAAATATAAAAATGCTTCGATGCCATTCCCCTGTTTTCGATCGAGATACCTACAAATTTAATATTTTCTTTTTATGAGCGGATGAGAATATACCATCCACATCATGAAAACGTCATTTTTTGTTATAGACTAAAATAAGTTCCGAACAAGAAATGAAAACTCTTTTTAAAAGTTATTCACCAAAAACTAAAACATAAAAACCTGACCTCTTTTTAACCCCGAAGCAAAAACGACGGGGTGTTATAAGTTTGACGTGTCTGTCTGTCTGTCTGTGGCATCGTTGCTCATGTACTTTGTCTTACTTCTGGGTCCCGTACAGATGAACGGATTTTGATCTTGTTTTTTTGTTTGAAAGTAGAGTCGAAAGGTAGTCGAGAGTTTTCTTAGCCGTGTTTGGTGGAAATCGATCTAAAATGGCCGCCGCTACAATTTGGCGGATTATTTTTTTTCTTCACAACCTCGTCAAATGTAAGGGTATGAAATGAAAGGACTTGACTAGTAAAATATATGCATTACATTTAATTCATTTAAAATCCAAGATGGCCGCCGCTAAAAATAGCTGATTAATTATTTTCTCCATAATCCCGTCAATGTGGGCATCAAATGAAAGTTGAAAGGGCTTGACTAGTAGTAGTATGTAGTATATATTATTATGATAAATTTAAAATCAAAGATGGCCACCATCCACAAAAAAGGTAATTTTGAAAGCGTTGCGTAGGGGGCAATTTTTGTTTAATTTTATTCACAAGCTATTTTTTACATTCGCCTGTCCTGTTGTCTATAATCAAATCTTGCAAGTAAAATTTAATATACTTCCCAGTTTTCAATTTAGCTTAAACTTTGCATGCATGTGTATAAATCGGATGTCTTTAAGAATCTAAATTTATATATGGAAAGAGTGACTGACTTATTGACTGACTGATCTATCAACGCACAGCCTAAACCGATGGACGGATTGGGTTGAAATTTGGAATATTAATAGGGTTAATGACGTAGACCTCCACTAAGAAAAGATTTTACCATGCGGGCAAAGCCGCGAGCATAAGCTATTATTTTATATTTGACTTTTTTAAAACTAAAACGCTATTTTTGCTATAAGATGAAATCGGAACTAACAATGTCTTTGGAAAGCAAAAATCTTCCTTTATGATTTCCGACATTAACACCATTTAAAACAAAAGATCAGATTTGCAACCGTGCGTATGTTCTGCCTCTTAGTCAAAAATATTATATTATCGCTTTGTAATCGATTACTTGGCAAAATCGAGTTTTAAATTGAAACTTTTTCGTTGCCCATCACTAAAACCAGCGTAGCCAATAGGAAAAGTGGGCGGAGTCGTCAAATTGTGAAAAAATTTATTTCAAGGAAAACTTTGTCTATTGCCCCTCTATTGGATATGTCCTCGATGCCTAAAAGCTACCAAAAATTATCGACTAGAAACTTTTAACAAATGAATAACTGTCCTAAATATAGAAGAGTAAATCAATTTTACTCCGATACCGGTGACACAACTTGGCCTAGCCGTGACCTATTTAAATGTTTTACAATATATATGCGTTGTTTCATTTCTACTCGTACATTCGATCGAAAGATAACTCATGACCCGCTTCCTAAACTTTGTTGGAGGAAGAAATTTGCAAAAGTAAGATGGATGGATAGATAAATAAACAATAAGTAGAGACTTTAAACTTCACGATTTGAACTCATGTTAATTTTACGCGTTTGTTGTTTATGTTAGTTTTACAAAATCATTATTAAACCAATCTCAACGTTTCGGCTCAGTTACAGGAGCTGTGGTCATGAGCAGACTGCTGACGAGCTCTCAATAAAATTAACATAAGTAGAGACTGTCTAGTTTTTAAGAGTTTTTAATGCACTAACGTTCGACCAGTTAAGTTAAAAATTTATATTCTTTTTTAAAAAAGTTAATTCTATTTTTTTTTTGTTCTTTAAAGGTCAGTTTTTGACCTCAGCTCAAGCCTAAGCTTATTCAATGATAGTTAACAGTAGAAGATGGTAGCAAACTAAACCTAAAAGATGGGTTAAATCACTCTCACCTAATACCTCATCGTGCCGTTTTTCTTTAATACAAGTTCCTAATCCAATCTTCACATTAATCAACCCAGAACAATGTTCCACCCGACAATCAACTATCATTCACGGGACGTGATATCGTCCGAAGTCCAACAAATCATTTCTATTTCCCGAGGAATTACACCAAATGGATTTGCCATGATAAAAAAAGAAAAAACAAAAGGTCGGAGCAGGAAATTCGCCAATATCAACCAGCCAAGGGTACAATTTCCTTTAGAAAACAATCTAAAGACGGTGACCCGCCAACAATTGGGTCAAGAGTGTTCAGGTACATAATCGGTTAATTTTGGCCTAACAAAAGGTTGCTTGCTGAGCCATAACGTCATTTCCAGTGCAAGCAATTTTGTATGCTTAATTCGATCAGAACAGGGTTAAAATCGAATTTGGGGGCTTTATGACCCCACATTTCGCCGTCCGCCGCCATCTAATACACCTTTGTATTTTGGTACGCTACTATACCATTAGTGCCGTGAGATATATTTAAGAAGTAAGAAATATACTTTATGTAAGAGGTAATAAATATACTTTTTGGACCATCCGTTCAGTCATCGAAATTGATACTTGAACTAATATTATATTTAGAAACTTGATACATTTGATTAGGTACTTTTAGTTATGGTGAATACTAGGGATTGCCTATGAGATCTGTAAATATGACGCTGGGTGACGACGCGTAACCCATTTTTCTGTGATAAAAAATAAGAAAAAGGATCACATGCACGATTAAATAGCTTCGTCGTTAAGTGCTACTCTCCCGCTCGCACGATATGACGAGTTTTGAAAATATAGATTCTTAGAATTTACTTTTTGATAATGTGTCCCGGTAAAACTTTAGATCACTTTTTTATTTATTATAAAGTATCCAAAAATATTCTGACGAATTGCGAACCTTTAATAACAAGAACCCTAAAACACATTATTTGTAATAGTTAACCACCAATATTTACTACCTACCTCACAAAATTCACTCACGACTGTATCATAGTGCAAATAAAAAGTAGGATACAAGTATTGATATATATCTCCCTCTTGAGGAACAAAGGGCCTTTTGAAAGGAATATGGGTACCGCACGAAACTGGAGGAGTTAAGGCAGCCTTGAGGGCACTTGTGGAGAGCGATTTAACGATGTTCTGATCAGAGCATCGGAGAATCCGGCTCTTCACTAGTAAACTGGTGGAGTATAGCTACGCTAGAGTAGGATATACAGGGTTATTGGTCAATACTTTGGTGTACAAAATCCTTATTGAGGAGGTCATTAGTTTTGTTTTTTATTAATCGGGACTTATCGCGTATAATAGGACGTAATTATATTTTAATTTTTTAGGACCGACGCCTCTCTAGACTGCTCGTGGCCACTGTTAATGTAACTGAGCCGAAACGTCGAGGTTGGTTTTATAATGTTTTTCTAAACTACTTACTAGATTGGCGCGAGAACCCAAAGTGAGTTTTGGCCTCCGACAATAAGAGCCTCCAGCTGGTCCTATCCTGTGCCACCTCCCGCCAGTCCTCGACCTGCAGGGCGCGCACGTCCTTCTCCACCTCATCCTTCCAGCGGTACCTGGGGCGGCCCACTGGTCTACGACCATTCGGCCGTCCCACATATGCTCTTTTCACGGCGCGATCATCTCCCATTCTTTCGAGGTGTCCGAGCCAGCGAAGTCGATGTGCTTTGGTTTCGCCGATGATGTTTGGCTCAGACACAAGGTCTTCTATTTCGGCGTTCCTTCTTGACCTCCACGTTCCATCTTCCTGTTGTACCGGCCCCAGGATTTTCCTGAGAACCTTTCGCTCTGTGACGAGGAGTTTATATTCTTCCTTTTGGGTGAGTGTCAAGGTTTCACAGCCGTACATTAGAATTGGTCTTAGAACGGTTTTATAGATTCTGATTTTAGTGCGCTTACTGAGAAATCTGGACACCAGAATCTTATGCAGCGCTGCACTACAACGGAGGGTGTTTTGTGCACGGATCTCAATCTCTTCCTCCCTAGTATTTGTGTCCGTAATAGTACAACCCAGATACTTAAAACTCGCCACCCCCTTGTAAGTGGTGCCGCTAACGGTTAGGTTCCTCCGAGAAGTTCTAGTGTTCTTGAAGCGGCGCATATGGATGTACTCGGTCTTGCCAGCGTTAACCCTTAGACCAACTTTCTTTGCTTCCGCTTCCAGAGTTTTCAGAGCTGTAACTATCTCTTCTCTCTTTTTTGGATAGCTTAAATTTGTTATTGACCTCTTTGAGTACTTTTCGAATAGTTGCTGTGATAGGCGACATAAACATAAATATTATGCCAACAAATTCTGATCAAAACTGTAATGATTACCTAAATATTACGGCGGCTCACGGCATGTTGCCGGCTCACCAATAGCCGACTAGGAACACAAGCTGTTTAGATCACGTGATGCTACGCACTGCCACGACATCTACTACCGTTGTTTTGGAATGTGCTATAACAGATCATGCTCCTGTGCTCTTTTTTACTGAATTAAGAGGCACCATAAACAAACCTAAAACTAAAATATTGCGAATAAATTATCCCCAAGTGTCAGCAATGATTAAACATACAGACTACTCTCACATTTATCAATTAACAGATGCAAACAAGGCTATGGATTATCTAATCAAATCAATATCTTCCATAATTTTGCATAATTCTTTAACGATTAAAGTTCCAACAAGAAAAATCACCCTCAAACCCTGGATTACTCCAGGACTCTTGAAATGCATAAGGAACCGGGATAAATTACACTTTAAACACAAATCCCAACCAGATAATGCTATAGCCAAAGTTACTTACACACGGTACAGAAATTTCTGCAATAATTTATTAAAAAGACTAAAAAGAGAATTTGAAAAGAAAGAATTTGAAAAAGCAAAAGGAAACTCTAGAGAAACCTGGAAAATAGTCAAAAATATAGCTAATATCAAGAAAAAACCTGCTTCTAGTTCATCTTTAATTAATGTCAGTGATAATTGTAAGGAATCAATTAATGAAATAAATAAATACTTTGTTAACGTAGGACAGGAATTAGCTGATAAAATAATAAAAAGTAACAATAACTCCTTATATACTCCTTCCAATCTACCCATAGCTTCTCATACCATGGCATTATATGAAACGGACAGCGCTGAGATAGCAAGCATTATTAAGGGTCTCCGAAAAGACGCTGCTGCGGGATGGGATGGCATACCCACCAGAGTATTACAAGATTCTAGGGAATATATAGCTCCACCCTTATCATATATTTTTAATCTCTGTCTCAACACAGGGGTTTTTCCTCTAGCCTTAAAAAAAGCTATAGTTCTACCGATCTTCAAGAGTGGTAATAGGAATAGTGTCACTAACTATAGACCTATTTCTATTCTTACCTCGATATCTAAAATTTTTGAATAACTTTTAAATTTAAGACTAATTAGTTATTTAAACAAGTTTGGCATAATTTCTCCGAGGCAGTTTGGCTTTCGTAAGGGGATTTCTACTGAAGATGCTGTCATGGAACTTACTAATACTATAGTAAGCAACCTTGACAACAGACTAAAAACCATTGGGATATTTATTGACTTGAGAAAGGCTTTTGACACTGTTCACATACCAACCCTTCTCTTGAAGATGGAAAAACTAGGTATTCGTGGGAAGTCACTAGATATTTTCAAAGATTATCTTTCTGACCGTTCTCAAAGAGTAAAAATAGATCATCACTTTAGCGAGGACATGGTGCTTAGTGTTGGTGTACCGCAGGGCAGCATATTAGGACCTAGTCTCTTCACAATCTATGTAAACGACCTCTTGTCTCAAACTTGTATACCTCATTGCGAGATTTTTGCATACGCAGATGATACTGCTCTTATTGTTAATGGTCCAGATTGGCTTGAAGCTAAGAAGAATGCTGAAAAAGCTCTAAGAGTGGTAGCTGCGTGGCTATCGAGCAATCTTCTTACGTTGAATATAGATAAAACCACCTTCCTGACCTTTTCTGCCAATGCCGGGTCTCAACCGAAAAACAACGCTATGGTGATTGCTGCACATACCTGCAGTAATACTACTGAATGTCAGTGCTCCTTACTAACTCAGTCTGATTATACAAAATATTTAGGTGTATACATTGACTCTTGTCTATCTTGGAAACCCCAGATATCTGCTTTAGTTACCAGAGCAAGACGGCTTATATATATTTTCAAAAAAATAAGAAACTCTGCCGAGATTGAAACGCTCAAAATTGACTATTTTTCCTTGGTCGAGTCCATTCTGACGTATTGTGATACTGTCTGGGGAGGAGCATGTGTTTCCAACATGCTACCACTTGAGCGAGCCCAGAGAGCAATTTTAAAAGTTATGCTCAAAATACCAATCAGATACTCAACCACATTACTTTACCAAGACGTAAACGTCTTAACTGTAAGAAAACTTTATATACTACATACCATCTTGCGTAAGCATCGGAAGACGCCATATTATGACCCTAACAAGATGTGTTCTCAAAGCGACAGAAGAAGACAAGTGACTGGTCGTGTCTGCCCCTACATTACCCATCGTACTGCCCTTGCAGGCAGACACTTTAGTGTTGTTAGTTCACGACTTTATAACTTAGCAAATAAAAAACTAAATATATATTCTTTCCCGCTCAATAAAGTTAAAAATAGTGTTAGAGAATGGCTAATAAACTTAACTTACCTAGAAGTAGAGGAGTTTTTAAAACCTTAAGGTATATAGCACAACGTAAAGATATCGCGCACACACACACACACTCACACATACACACACACACACACACACACTCACATACACACTCACACATACACACACTGAGACACACACTGAGACACACACACACACACACGCACGCACGCACGCACGCACGCACGCACGCACGCACGCACGCACGCACGCACGCACGCACGCACGCACGCACGCACGCACGCACGCACGCACGCACGCACGCACGCACGCACGCACGCACGCACGCACGCACGCACGCACGCACGCACGCACGCACGCACGCACGCACGCACGCACGCACGCACGCACGCACGCACGCACGCACGCACGCACGCACGCACGCACGCACGCACGCACGCACGCACGCACGCACGCACGCACGCACGCACGCACGCACGCACGCACGCACGCACGCACGCACGCACGCACGCACGCACGCACGCACGCACGCACGCACGCACGCACGCACGCACGCACGCACGCACGCACGCACGCACGCACGCACGCACGCACGCACGCACGCACGCACACACACACACACACACACACACACACACACACACACACACACACACACACACACACATACCACACACGCACATAAATACGCACGCGCGTTAACACAGTAGAAGTAGTATATGCATTTTGAGCACCCATTGGATATATGCAATATTATATAAAAATCTGCTTTTCCTTAATACATAAAAATGTAAACTTCCCTAATTCGTTGTGTAAAGCTCATATTTATGAACTTTTATATATAAATAATTTTGCATCGGTGTATCATAACCTTAATTATTGCCATAATATTATAATACTGTCTATCTTTGAATTTAAGATATGTCATAGTAGTTATTTAAGATTTTAACGACATCTGCCAAACGGGGGGCAATGGTGGCTGTAACACAGTTTGATTACTAGCACGGCCACCATCACTCCTAAACTATAATGTGTCACCAAATAAATTAAATAGTTAGTAGAATGTCCACAAAATTTTTTTTTGCATGTTATGAAATAAGCCTCTAATAATTGTGAATGCATGATACTAAATAAGCCTTTTAAAAATTGTAAACTGTGCCATTTTTTCAGAGTCAATAAATTATTTCTTTCTTTCTTTCTTTTCACCTAACAGAGCAAGGTCATCTGCATATCCAATCACTTTGTGTTTGCCGTTCAATTCTACTCCGCCATCGACTAAAAGTACTTGCCTAATGACGTGTTCCAGTACCAGATTGAACAACATTGGTGATAATGCATCTCCTTGCTTAAGCCCAGTCACCACGTTGAACTCACTCGTCAACTCCGCGCCAACTCTGACAACAGCCCTGCTATTGTGTGTAGCTATTTGTATCATTTTGATTAGTTTTGTTGGGATGCCAAAAAGATTCAAAATATTAAACATGGATTGACGATCAATGCTATCATACGCCTTTGCAAAGTCGACAAATAAAGAGTGGATACTTTGTGCATATTCCCATTTCTTTTCCATAATTTGTTTTAGAAGAAAAATCTGGTCTGCTGTACTACGGTCACGACGGAACCCACACTGGTAATCACCTATTATGGTCTCAGCGAAAGGTTCCAGTCTTTTCAACAACACGTAGGTTAGGATTTTATACGCAGTGGGCAGCAAAGTTATCCTTCGATAATTCGCGCACTTCTTTCTCGACCCTTTCTTATGCAAAGGGCATATGATACCAATGTTCCACTGGTCGGGTATCCGCTCTTTGTTCCAAATGTTGACAATTAGCTCATAGAATTTTGATTGTAACACACCTCCACTGTACTTCCATAGTTCGCCAGGTAGTCAATCCCTGGTGCTTTATTGTTTTTCAAGCTCATTATAGCTGCTCGTACTTCATTAAAGTTGGGTGGCGGTGTTTCCTGAACATTTTGATTTACACTGGATTCAATGCGGATATCTGGCGATATACAGTTTAACAAGGTTTTGAAGTAGTTATGCCACATTTTCTGTATTTCTACTGGGTCAGTTACTAGGTTGTCATTATCATCTTCTAATAGTTGTGTATTTGGTTGATATCCCTTCTTAAATTGTTTCACCTCCCTATAAAACTTCCTACTTTCATTGATTGATTCAATGTTTTTCTAAAACTAACATAAAATTACGCGATAAGTCCCGATTAATAAAAATTACCATGAGTTCAAATCGTGAAAGTTTAGAGTTATAATATGGCCATATTAGCTTTTATTTGAACGCCATAATATATTTTTCGCAAAATGAACGGTATTCAAGTTCGAGATTTACTAACCAAAAAAAAATTTTTTTTTAAGCCCAATTGGTCCTGCTATTTAGACGTGGGTGAGTAATTCATTCTTACTTCCATAAAAAGTCTATAAATTAATGATATTAGTAGGATTCTCTTTTCATACACAGAACATTTTGCTTCTCTGTTTCGAGTGCATTAAGCACCCGTTAATATACCAAGCAACATGGAATTTATCCTAAAACGAAACAAAACAACAAAACTACTTAAAACTGGTTTAAAATGATCTATATAGTAAACATTAAATCGAGGATCGAATAAAATAGATCAACGCCTTATCGCAAAAAATATAACTACATACATACTTTATATACAGAGTGATTTTTTTCAGATTACTAGCTTATACTCGCGGTTCTGCAAAGTAGAGAAATCCTTTCTTTACTGAGTCATAAAATATATCTATGTTCCAAATTTAAATTCAATGATTGCTCTATCAACCGCTGAACGGCTTGAATTGAAATTTGATACAGACATCGATATGTCACCAGAAAATAACAAGATTCGTAAGTTTATAAATTTTCTAGGAAATTCATAAACTTACGAATCTTCTTATTATTATATTATTTCTTAAGAATCCTCGTATTAACTCTAAAGTCTCTTAGTTAGACATCATCGTCACATATAGAAAGGATCTTTTAATGCGGGAAAATCCGGGAGCATTGGCTTTTTATATACTAAGGACCACATTCCTGGTGAAAAATCCAGAATTGGTACGCTAGTCATATAAAGTAGAATACCACTTTACTGCAAAAAGAAAATACTTGAGATATAAGGTGTTTCCTTAAACGTAATTATTGATAAGATTTCTTGAGGATGATTCTGACTGTCTCATTAGAATACATTAAAATGTATAAAGATAATGGAGGATCCGGTTTTATTAATGATCGCTGATTAAACATCTTCAGGTTATTGACTTAAAAATGCTGATTTTTTAAATTTTTGCATGTATTTGCACATTTTATTTTTGCAGTGGTAGTGGTGGTAGTGGTAGGCCTTTATTGCAGAGGCACCCTTTTGAGGAATTATCACACCTGTGCCAGTTATACCGCCAAGCAGTAATATTCAGGCATCAAGTACTGTGTTCTCCACTGAATGGAAATGTTACCAGCAAAATTACTAGGTTTAAAAAACTTATTACTTACCTTTCATAATCAAATTATCAACACACACTTTGATTGGTATGTGACGAATAGAGATTTGAAAAGGATTAAGGTTGACTCACGCCTCTGAACTTTGAACTAATATAAAAAGATTCGTCATAAAAAGGCGTGGCAAAAGGCGTAGTAAAAAAAAAAAAAAAAAATCATTTATTTCGCCCATAATTTTCACAAAAATTCAAATTAAAATAATATATAAATTAAATTCAATTACAATTTTAAATTAATCAATTTAAATCAACCAAATATAAAAATAAAAATTAAATACAATAAAAAAAATAAATGTCAATCAAAATCAAAATATTAAAATCAATCAAAATTACAATTATTCATTAATTCATTAATTTTTCATCATTAATCAAAAATTAAATACAAAAAAAAAGTAGTATGTATGTACCTGTGTGTATAACAAACAAATAGTTTTCTTTCTTTCCTTCTGTGTTTTGAGTGTTAAATGGCGCAACCACCCTGTATACAAAAAGAATCCGCTCGCCTTAAAGACAAGGTCACATTCACGTGGAACTCGTTCGCAGTGACATTCAATTGCGGACAGTAGATAGCCTTCACTGACACATTGAACATTTACGAGTACACGTATAATTTGCGGAAGTATGGTTATGTGTTAAGAGACAACTTTTGTGGCGCGGTGGGCTAAATACCCGCCTGCAACGGAGAAGGTTGCGGGTTCGATTCCCGCATGGGACTATGTGTGATCCACAGATATTTGTTTCTTATCTGAGTGGGTCTCTGTATCTTTTATAAGTATGTCTTACAAAATAAGAGTATATAAGTATTATATCCGTTATCCTAACCAGCATTACACAAGCATTAAGTTGTTTAGCTTGGAGTTAGGTGGCGAAATGTCCTGAAATATTTATTTATTTCTTTTATATTTCTTAATACAATATATCACATTACTTTATATTTATTCCTGAAGGCTGAGGGCCTACCTATCGTCTAGACTAACGCCAAAAGGTTTCAGTTCAGTTTTCTATCGGGAGCAGTCTTCCTTTGCAGTTAATCTACCGTGTAAGCAGTGATGTGCAAACATTACTGTGCTTTGGTAGGAGGGCACTGTAGATAATGAAATTACTGGGCTGAAGAGTCTTAACATCTAAAATCCCCATACCATTTTTAATATATCAATCTGGAAACACTTTTAAAATGTGTGCAATAATAATTATTATGCAGGGCTTGAAGATCTTGAAGAATTGTCAAAAAATAATTCTATGAATTTATATTTCAAAATTTGTAAAAAAGTGTGAGCTAGAGAGCGTCAACCGCTATAAACGCTCTTAAGTAAGACGCGTTAGTGCAGTGCACATAGAATTTTACATCGTTGTAAAATCCTGGGTAGAACTGTACCTGCTGATGATTATGGGCAGCGTCATCTCTTAACATCGAGAGAGCGTCTTCGCCGTCTTCTTACTTCTCTGCATAAAAAATGTAACAGAAACACACTTTTAATCTTGATATTTTATTATCTGATACCATTTTAATAACTTATAGAGTGAACTAAAATTTTCGATTTGGCTCTCTGGTATTTTTTTTATGAATATTTCACGTACAATGAGGTACATTCGTACATTATTAACATCATGCACTCGTTTAACTTGCCAAAGTGTGTTTTAAGTTGAACGTATGAAGTTGCAAGTCAGTTTTAAAACTTGTGTTGTGGAGACAATAGAAGTCGAATAAAGTTAGGGTTCTGTGACTTTAAAAACAGGACTTTCTACTTTGTTGAAAGTCCACTTTTTACTACATTCAGGTACTATTAAGAATATTGTGGCTTCAAATTGGACATGAATTGCTGAATTGCTAACTATTCTCACCTGACTTTTTAGCCGAGGAAAAAAAACGGAGGAGGCTTTTCAGCTTATCAAACCTCTGAGCACAGTAAGTGCTATATAACATGGGTAATTATAATTTTGTGATTTAAAACTAGCAAAAAGTAGAACCAGTCCTTTCCTCGAAGGTACTTCTTAAAACTAGATATTAAAAACAAAACGTTTTTAAATTTCACGTGGCCGTCTAACAAAATATTCCTGATATCAATGGAAACCATTGACAATTTAAAAGTGGACCATTTCTGCCTACCTGATTATCCTAAAGAATATTTTACAAGGTGTGGTTGATAAACAGCATTCAATATTTAATAGTAGATTACCTTCGAAGCAATCCGTTGTCGGTATGTACGTTCGCTGTATCAGGAAGATATTTTGTGTTGACATTTGCTTACCTGGAACAAAAATGTATAATATGTTAATTTAAATAATAGACAATTGTTCTATAAACTAAGTTAACGTATGTTTATAATATAAACCCGCTATGACAAACCTCTCTATGAACTATCTTAGTTCGAGCAAAGGGGCAGCCTGAAACCAGCAATTACGCTAACCCTGGGTTGACGGAGTTACAAGGCTATTATCAAATTACCAAATAATGTGTATATTATTCTTTTAATTTCATTTATTTAGTAAATAATGTTGTAAAATTTGACAATAAATTTATTTTCTTTCATTCTTTCTTTCATATAATAGTATCTAAATTAATATCATCATCATCATCATCCACTGCCCTCTACATCCCACTGCTGGGCAAAGGCCTCCTTCATGTTATGCCACTCAACCCTGTCCTTTTTTTTTATGGAGGGAAAATGCCTTCTCACTACCCTTCCGCCACGGGGGTGACGGAAGGGGGAGTGTGGGACTTGCACCCACTAAAAACCCCCCGTGAACAATCCTGCGCCGAACAGGGTGAGATGGGGTCGCGATAGCATTCACCATCTCACCCTAGCTGTAGGCCCGGACTATTAGGCCCCAGTACCCGTTGGGAGACTGATCTTGTTCACGAAGATCAATCCCCAGACATGTGTGGATTGTCCTGTGCCAACCTGGTCCATGTGTGACCCGCCACTTTTATCAAATCGTCCATCCATCTGGCTGCTGGACGACCGACACTGCGTTTGCCTGTCCTTGGCCACCATTCAGTCAATATCTTACTCCACCTGTCATCACCTCGCCTAGCCAGGTGGCCTGCTCAACTCCATTTGAGTCCCATTACCCTCGTTCCGGCATCTTGAACTTTTGTTCTCCGCCTAATTTCGATGTTTGGAACTCGATCTTGAAGTTTGATGCCGAGCATGGCGCGCTCTATGGCACGCTCCAAATTATAATTAATAGTCAAAGAAAAATGAACGTAAATCAAACTACTTTAAAAATGCGTTGAATCAAATACACTACAATAGAGCACCTATGCAAGTAAATTTTTCTATTAGTTAGTTCTACCTCCCGTTCAGAAAGCTCCTCTATGAAAAGAACGAAAAAGGTACTCATGAGGATTGTTTTTTAGGGTGTCGTATCTTTAAAGACGAAAATGAAACCCTCATTATGATCAATCGTTTGTCCGTCTATCTGTCAATTTACTTTTACTCCGAAACGCTTGAAAAAATTACTCTAATAATTGCGATTTGATTCTGATAGTTGCACGTAATTAGGGCAAACCAGAATTATTTAATTACTATTGTTATTTATTGAGACTAAATTAAGTAATATCTAGACACGCGGCAGCGAGTCAAGCCAAGTTCAAGCAAAGGAACTGGCGACCGCGCCGTGTGTTATATTACACGAACCGTCCAAAGCGCGTTTTGACGACTTTTTACACCCTCGTTATACAAAAACTATTACACATAGACATGTCAAATTTGGCACATATACTTAAATATACGAACTATATCTCTGTTCTAAATTCCAATAACACAGCTCAAACGGTTATTTAGATATAAACATCCAGTAATCGGTGAAGTTAATACATACTGAGGGATAGATCAAAAGTAATATCCCAGTTCCAGATGACCTAGAAAGCTGAAATTTGGCATCCCGATAGGTAATGTTGTAGTAACAAAGGGAAAAATCAGAAACTAGTATTTTTTTATCATTTTAAATTATTATTAATTTTTAAAAAATGTATGATATTAAAGTTTGGGACGCCTAGGAACGCATAAAGCAATACATGTTGCATGTTGCTATAATTTTTGTGTAGGCGGCTATTTTCTGTTAGATACTACGAAGTGCGCGCGAGTCCACTATTCCTACTAATATAATTATAAATATAAATACAAACTTTATACCTACTGTACGTACGGATATATGTTTTTTATTTTTTCACGCCTAAACGGGTGGGCCGATTGACTTTAAATTTGGTATAATAAAAAATATAGCTTAGACCCCTGGAATAACATAATATACACTACTGTACCAAACTGTATAGCGGGTAAATCAGCTAGGCACAGCTAGTCACTAATAAAAATAGGTTCCTGGTACCTACGTAACAATTGTATATCCTATGTAAATACCTATCAATATATCGACTCACCAGCATCAAGGCGGCTCAGTAACATAGAGGTAATAATATTAACATTGTTTACAATAAAAATAACGTATGTATATCGCCTTAGGTGCTAGTTGGTGTAAACATTTTAGATACCTACGTACATGTAACGTATAGTCATAATATTATAGGTATGTGGCGGTATCTGGGGGCACGGTAGTGCCCCCGCCAAGTCGTCGTCATTACAAGTCTTGTTGGCTTAGGTTTCTTTTGATCGAAATTCTAATCCAGTTCCAGATGATCTAAAAAGTTAAATTTCCATAACTAAAAACAAAAACGGCAAAACTCACGTCTAATATTGTCGAGAATATCTCGACCACGGTTTCGGACAATTACGATGTCCTTCATCAGGAGATCACGCCTGCAGTAACCGGCGCTCACCTAAAAATCGCTTAAAAATCGTATAGTTAAATTTCCATTCAGGTAGTCGGTAGGTATTAAATAGCTGGGTGAATATAGATAAATTTATCAGTAACTAGTATTGTTTAAAAATCAATTGATTAGGTACAATATTCAAATCAATAGTGCACATGAATGCTATATATAAATAAGTACTAAATTAATTATAGGTATAGGTATATCGAAGCACGGCGAGGCTCACGGGCCGCGGGGCGCGGTGCGTCGGCTGTGCCGTGGAGCAGTGGGCAGTGGGGTGGGGGGAGGTGCAATAAAATAATCATTTGGTATTAATCTTATTATGACTGAGTGTCTTAAACCTATTACATACTAAAAAGTACTGTACAAAAAGCAATGATATCCCATCAAAAACATAAATGTGAAAAGAGAGCCAAGTTCAATATTACGATGTATGTACTCATAGTTACCTATGATTTGGTAGTTGACTTCAACGACAAAAGAAGTGAAATCTAAATGGGTGCCAAGTTTAATGGTCAGTCCTGAAAAATATTTACATCAACATAAAATATTTTATTACAACTTAAAAGATTATTTCTTCTTATCACTTAGAATTAATATTATTTTGAAGCCCAAAGTTTGACTTGGCTAGTTCTCATGGGTACCATACGACGAAATATCATTAAGATAAGACAATACTGACTTTATTGTACACCACATAATGTTACAGAAAATACATAAGTACATAATTAAAATTAAAAATTACAATGTACGAGTGGCGGTCTTATCGTTAAAGAGCGATTTCTTCCAGACAACCAATGGATGGAGGGGACTAATTTACACGATAAAAGACGGTGGCGCACTAATTAGCATTAAGTGCGTTTAATAGTGATCAAGCTAAAGTTAAGAGAGTACCTACCTAGTATATTATGAGAACTGGCCAAGTCAGTCTTTAGGCTTCAAAATAATATTAATTCTAAGTGATAAGAAGAAATAATCTTTTAAGTTGTAATAAAATATTTTATGTTGATGTAAATATTTTTCAGGACTGACCATTAAACTTGGCACCCATTTAGATTT
Source organism: Hemithea aestivaria (assembly GCA_947507615.1). Lineage (NCBI taxonomy): Eukaryota > Metazoa > Arthropoda > Insecta > Lepidoptera > Geometridae > Hemithea > Hemithea aestivaria. Next base: position 10,240,790 of record OX382340.1, read on the forward strand.
CACTTCTTTTGTCGTTGAAGTCAACTACCAAATCATAGGTAACTGTGAGTACATACATCGTAATATTGAACTTGGCTCTCTTTTCACATTTATGTTTTTGATGGGATTTTTATTACAACAATACATTGTTAATTTCCAAATTAAATGAAATCCTTTGTTTCATTAAATATTTAATTAAAATATGAAATTAATATAAAGGTGTTTACGATGCCATGAAAGGGTAAAGTTAATAAGTGTTTTACTCGTTAAACTTTCGTCAATATTTTCAACTTTGACGTGTAGTAGAAAATCTTACATAATGAAATGTGTATCATGTAATTTGAAAATTTACGTTTATTATGTACAGTCAACTACAAAGAGATGTATCCATGTTAGGCTTACAAAATGAAGTAAATTTTCATTTGCCACAATGAACTACCCTTGGTTCGTGACATTTCTAGTAGCAATCAAACTTTATATTATCATCGACTCGGTTAATATGCAACAATGATGTATCCCACTACTTTTCCATAGGTGATACATAATAATAGCATTTAAAATGAATCGAATATAGTATAAGATTTGGTGGATACTGAAAATGTCACGAAGTAAGGGTAATTAATTTTTGCATACTGAAAGTTCCTTCATTTTGTAAGACTAACATGGATACATCTCTTTGTAGTTGACTGTACCAAAGTACCTATAATTTACATTTTTCATTTCAATTAAAATTATTTACAACTCTATTTAGGCTTTATACTACAGAGAACATTCAGGATGTCTTACTTACACTATCATGGCTAAATCACAATGTGGTTATGATTAAAGTCGTTAGACCAATGTTAGACCATAAAGGTCCATAAGGGTTAAGGTAATAGCACTAGGTTAGGGGTATATAAGTTTTTCTATTTTTTATTCACACATTATACTTAGATAGACGAGTTATTTTTTAGGTTATGTCGTAGGTTGAAAACCGAAATTAAAAACAAAACGCTCTTAGAAATAAAAATCTTATAGTCCCTAAATTAAAGGTAACCTCAAACCCGCATCATAATACGTCTTAGTAAGCAAGCGACAAATTGAATGACAGTATTAAAATATCGTGTTTCCACAAAAGGATAATAAATTAAGTCGAATCCTTTCAGTTTTCCCTTGGTTTCCTGTAAGTATACGTATATTTCAGAGAGTATTTATAAGGGGAGATTTCAATCTTATTCTTACAGCGTTGTTATAAATGTCCACACTGTACCTACATGAACGAATTGTTCTAGTAGGTATCTCAGGCTATCCAAACTGAAACCATACAGGTCAATCAATTTTAATACTTTAAAAATGTCAATGATATTGATAATATCATCCTAACCATTTTTTACATTGACCACTCATCACACTACAGAAATATTAGACATTAAGTTACTCTTAATCTCTACTTAAAACTTATTTTTTTAAAGACTAATTGCTACTAGCTGAAACTTTGCATGCGTGTAGAAATCGGATGACAATGCAATATTATTAAGTCATGAAGCTGATCTAATGATGGAGCTGGAAGTTGGCCATAAGAATTCCGTAATTAAACGACGCAACCCCATCAAACTTGGGCTCATTTGATTCGTCTTGATAGATAGATAGATAATCCTTTATTGAAACACAAAAATGTACAAAAACAAACTTAGAACTACTATATAAAACTAAGTGTTACAATTGGCGGTCTTATCGCTAATAGCGATCTCTTCCAGACAACCGTGCAAGGAGAGGAGAGCAATCTTGATAAGTACTTTGTTGCTAGATGTTAATAATAATAAAAGTTTGTTTTTAAAAAGTTATTTTTAATATTTCACTTGTTTGTACTGAATACCTCCTATTCTCAGAGAGCTCTACGATGTAGTCCAAAGGCTGGCGTGCTCCATGGCGATATATCTGCGAGGCTCCGTTGAAGCGAAGTGAATTTATCGCTCGCTAACATTCGCCTATTCACACTTCCCATCTTTGTACGTACCGTCCAATAGCACGCGTATATTTTCCAGGCATTTGTGGTTTTTTCTTGCGGAAAATAGAACGTTTTTTTTTATGAATTTTTAGCCAACTGCATACAAAAGAAAGAGCGTAAAAGCACGCATCAATGACTATAGAGATATTTAGTGATGTGCGGTATTTTCACTCGTAGCCATGATAACTACCTACTTAAAAAAATATGTCGCCAAGCGATCTTTATGACTGTGTTCCGGCACGATGTCTAGTATACCCAGGGAGGGTTTTATCCCGCCTTCTAGGTTTAGTCTACTACCATTTTTGACCCCCATCATCGCTTAAGATAATGTTAATCCTGATTTTTTAAAATCTTATTTTAAATGTTACATACATTGCAAGGTGGGAGCTTAACCATCGTCTAACTTATGACCATCGTACAGTTATGTAATAAGGCACACACATAATATCTGAATTGCAGCGACTACAAAGGGATTACCACACCGGTCGAATTTGGATCCCAAATATAATACCCGAGGGCCCCCTATTGCTGTTCATATCGTTAGTCGACATTGTCATGTAGTGGGGCCTCGGATTGGGCCGAGCCACTGAATATTGCCATAGTTCATACTCATAGAATCAAGAATTCTACACTCAAATGGATTTTGCAGCGTGAACACCAAACTGAAGCAAGTGGCAAATGCATTAATCGTTCGGAGTTGAAGAGGAAAAAAAACGTCAGGGTTGTTTGCCATCTCAATTACCTCATACAAATTAAAAACAAAATACTATCACTAAAACAACAAAAACGGCACAATTCACGTCTAATATTGCCGAGAATATCTCGACCACGGTATTCTCGACAATATTAGACGTGAGTTGTGCTGTTTTTGTTGTTTTAGTTATTGAAAACACTCGCGATAGTTTTAAAAATCAAAATACTATCGCCAATCTTCGTATTCAGTATAAGTAAGTGAGATGGCGAACAACCGTGACGTCATTTTTCTTGCTTCAGTTTGGTGTCCACGATGCAGCCTCCATTGAATATAACCTTCTTGTGCCTGGTTCATAGCCACAGAACAGTGCCCATTGAATAGTGCCTAGTTCATAGCGACAGAATAGTGTCTAGTCTATGGGTATATTCGCTCATTACTCATTGTTAAGCCTGAGGTATTCTCTGAGGAACACCTATGTCCTAGCTTGTAAGGGTAGAATACAAGGGTGTATTTTGATTTATGCCATGTTGTCAAAAGCAAGGCTATCTCAGAATCTGAGGCCAGAGGGGCTATTGGCTAATTCTCACCCACTACGATTGATGGCAACTTCAATGTACATTGCTGCTTTTGTTACTTTTACTTATTAATAAGGAGGTTTAAGCACGTAATGTACGCAATTTTGTCTATGGATTCTAGTGCTTTACATGTCGTTTTGCGATAGCCAATAGGCCCTCAGATTAACAAATTAAAGGTGTGATATCTAGGTATTTTATTTAAAAATCGCACGAATTCACAAAATAATACTAGAATTAAAATTTGTATATTAAATTTCAGCGCAGTCGATATTTCGATGAAAAATTCTTTTAAAAATTCCAACCAATAGAATTTTTGGAATAAATGTACCTACTACAATTACAGAGCGGTGCCCTTACCTAGAACAATACCTACCTAAAATCTATAATAAGTACACCTACCTACAACTAAAATAAAAAAATAGTACCAATAAATAATCGAAAAGCAATATAAACCAAATTGTAAACAATAGAAGAAATTCATGAATAAAAATGTAATATAAACAGGGCCAATGAAAACATTACCCAAACGGTGTCCATACGAAGTCACGTTCGAGGGTGAAATAATCTGCCATCTTTACCGATGGGCTCAATGACCGTATCAGGTTTATTGTTATGACAGCACCTACGTTTATAATGAAGCCGATTTGCATGTTAATTGAAAAATCTGAACGTTCAAACACATGGGGGAACAATTCCGACACTTAGTCTTGTTTGTCTGATAGCGCTAACTACCCCCAACTCTCTCTCTCAGTGGGTACGATCGGGGCTCCGCTCCGACCGTTGTAAAGAAGAAAGTGGACTAAAAAGAAATGTGTAATGCTAAGATTTAAGCTGCCTACAGTAAAGTGATTCAGGATTTGTTTTTAGAAGTGATGACTTAAATCGCCGAGAGTCGCAGTTAAAAAGACGAAGAACAAGATAAAATTCCTACACAACAAATTTCAGCTTATTCGATTCAGGCGTTTAGGAGTGGGGACACATTCATTATATTTTACTTTCGAATTTGTAACCATAATGTTAGTTGTAGATTTTTTTTACCAGACCGAATGCAACATTGACCTTACGAGTCTTCTAAGTGTATGGTTGATGGAATTTAATACAGGCTTAACATTTGCGTATTGAATATGACCGTTTTGAGACCGTAAAATAAAAATTAACGATGAGAAAACAAGCCATTCAGTGAATTTAATTGACTTGACCACAGTCTATAGAAGCTGTACCAAAAATATGTTTCAAATAGCTCATTCAAGGTTCGCTCGCGTGAAAATAATCTTAGTAGATTTCTTCACCATAATTATAATTATCTGTGTTTGAGAGTCCAACTATGCTTAAGAGATGGTGAGGAATTTTTAGGTTCCTACCAATACAATTATAATTTATTTATACAATATAAAAAAAATCGGAGCAATTCCAATACTCAATACTCAATACTTTATTTGCTCCCTTAGAATTAGGTACATAATAAGGTCTTAGTGTAGTTTGCACATCAGTATTTCTAAGGACCCTGGCGGGCACATGCAATTTAGAAGGTACAATAATTGTTATTAAAATTAAGAAATGAAATAATAGTGTTTAAATAATTTTAATAGGACGTGTTAGAGAGGATGATATACTTATTTTGATTTTCTCCAATTTTCCGGTAAGTCAGTCAGTATCGGACTCACTGAAATATTATGTCTTCCTCTATGATCAAACTTAGTATTAAAAAGAAAGATCGGGGCAAAGCCCTTAATACGCTCCGATTTTTTCCAGTAAGACAGTCTTTTGTAACAGACAAGTTTTAACAAACTGAAGTCAAACTTGAACCATTAAAATGTACAATATAAAGTTCAATTACGCCTCAATACGCTATTAATTCTCGACATGGCCTTTCATCGATTTAAACTAAAAGAAACCAATTACCGTGAACACAAATTGATTAGTTTGTTAGGCCAAGTTATTAACTGTTTACGAGCCACGGCCCAATGGTTGTTACGATATTGTGAATGTTCTCAAGTTACTTTAATTGATCGTGTCATTGCAGGTTTCTCGCTTAAATGCATCACTTAGATAGATAGATTTTTACCGAGGGTAGACTTCCTTTGCAGGAGGTCGTCTAGATAGCTGAGTCTAGAATAACTGGCACTGTTGGGGTACCCCCAACAGTGCCAGTTATTCTACCGTCTGAGCAGTGATGTGCAAACATTACTGTGCTTCGGTAGGAGGGCACTGTAGCTAGTGAAATTACTCGGGTAAAGAGTTTTAACATCTTATGACTCTTAAGTAAGACGGGTTGGTGCAGTGCACCTAGAATTTCACATCATTGTGAAATCTTAGGCAGCACTGTACTGATTATGGGCAGCGTTATCTCTTACCATCAAGAGAGCGTCTTGCTCGTCTTCTTACTTTGTTGTATTAAAAAAGAAGATAGATAACTCTTTATTGCACACTATAATAGCAAACAAAACATTCTACATTCTTCCACATTTTTTTTTATGTATTTAACATTTGATTAGAAAGAATTAGCAGTTGAAGACAAAAACGCAGAGGCCAATTTCTACACCTAAGTATATCTATAACTCTATAACTATAATAATAATTGGGGTTTATACTCCAACAGAACAGGTTACCCTACTAACACTGTCAGAGTCAAATCACAATTTATAGGTTGTGTGGCGAACCTATATGTTGCAGTTTCAGGTCGCCGAGATTACTACAGGGCCTGAAACATGACCTAACGACTGCCACCTACATATCTTATAGGAAGCAGCCGGGACCCACAGTTTTGCGTGCCTTCCGAAACACGGTAGCGTTCAGGCGAACTTTTTGCCACACACTGAGATTTGAACCCAAAGTCTCCGGATTAAAAGCCCGACGTATGACCACTGGGCCACGGACGCTACTATTAAAGGCTAACTTATAATGAACTAACTGCGCCCAATGGTTTTACCCGCTGTACTGTGTATATGTGTTATTCCAGGGTCTTCTCTATACCAAATTTCAGCTCAATCGATCCACCCGTTTAGATGTGAAGGAGTAACAAACATACACACACATTCACAAACTTTCGCATTCATAACATTAGTGTGATAAAAAATCGTAAATTAAAGTTTTAACAAGTCAAAACTAGGGCTTTTCAGCTTGAAGACAAGAACTCTGTGAATTCACAAATTAACCTATTTTATTACAAAGTATATATATATATATATATATACTTTGTAATAAAATATATATATATATATATATATATATATATATATATACTTTGTAATAAAATAGGTTAATTTGTGAATTCACAGAGTTCTTGTCTTCAAGCTGAAAAGCCCTAGTTTTGACTTGTTAAAACTTTAATTTACGATTTTTTATCACACTAATGTTATGAATGCGAAAGTTTGTGAATGTGTGTGTATGTTTGTTACTCCTTCACATCTAAACGGGTGGATCGATTGAGCTGAAATTTGGTATAGAGAAGACCCTGGAATAACACATATACACAGTACAGCGGGTAAAACCATTGGGCGCAGTTAGTTCATTATAAGTTAGCCTTTAATAGTAGCGTCCGTGGCCCAGTGGTCATACGTCGGGCTTTTAATCCGGAGACTTTGGGTTCAAATCTCAGTGTGTGGCAAAAAGTTCGCCTGAACGCTACCGTGTTTCGGAAGGCACGCAAAACTGTGGGTCCCGGCTGCTTCCTATAAGATATGTAGGTGGCAGTCGTTAGGTCATGTTTCAGGCCCTGTAGTAATCTCGGCGACCTGAAACTGCAACATATAGGTTCGCCACACAACCTATAAATTGTGATTTGACTCTGACAGTGTTAGTAGGGTAACCTGTTCTGTTGGAGTATAAACCCCAATTATTATTATAGTTATAGAGTTATAGATATACTTAGGTGTAGAAATTGGCCTCTGCGTTTTTGTCTTCAACTGCTAATTCTTTCTAATCAAATGTTAAATACATAAAAAAAAATGTGGAAGAATGTAGAATGTTTTGTTTGCTATTATAGTGTGCAATAAAGAGTTATCTATCTTCTTTTTTAATACAACAAAGTAAGAAGACGAGCAAGACGCTCTCTTGATGGTAAGAGATAACGCTGCCCATAATCAGTACAGTGCTGCCTAAGATTTCACAATGATGTGAAATTCTAGGTGCACTGCACCGACCCGTCTTACTTAAGAGTCATAAGATGTTAAAACTCTTTACCCGAGTAATTTCACTAGCTACAGTGCCCTCCTACCGAAGCACAGTAATGTTTGCACATCACTGCTCAGACGGTAGAATAACTGGCACTGTTGGGGGTACCCCAATAGTGCCAGTTATTCTAGACTCAGCTATCTAGACGACCTCCTGCAAAGGAAGTCTACCCTCGGTAAAAATCTATCTATCTAAGTGATGCATTTAAGCGAGAAACCTGCAATGACACGATCAATTAAAGTAACTTGAGAACATTCACAATATCGTAACAACCATTGGGCCGTGGCTCGTAAACAGTTAATAACTTGGCCTAACAAACTAATCAATTTGTGTTCACGGTAATTGGTTTCTTTTAGTTTAAATCGATGAAAGGCCATGTCGAGAATTAATAGCGTATTGAGGCGTAATTGAACTTTATATTGTACATTTTAATGGTTCAAGTTTGACTTCAGTTTGTTAAAACTTGTCTGTTACAAAAGACTGTCTTACTGGAAAAAATCGGAGCGTATTAAGGGCTTTGCCCCGATCTTTCTTTTTAATACTAAGTTTGATCATAGAGGAAGACATAATATTTCAGTGAGTCCGATACTGACTGACTTACCGGAAAATTGGAGAAAATCAAAATAAGTATATCATCCTCTCTAACACGTCCTATTAAAATTATTTAAACACTATTATTTCATTTCTTAATTTTAATAACAATTATTGTACCTTCTAAATTGCATGTGCCCGCCAGGGTCCTTAGAAATACTGATGTGCAAACTACACTAAGACCTTATTATGTACCTAATTCTAAGGGAGCAAATAAAGTATTGAGTATTGAGTATTGGAATTGCTCCGATTTTTTTTATATTGTATAAATAAATTATAATTGTATTGGTAGGAACCTAAAAATTCCTCACCATCTCTTAAGCATAGTTGGACTCTCAAACACAGATAATTATAATTATGGTGAAGAAATCTACTAAGATTATTTTCACGCGAGCGAACCTTGAATGAGCTATTTGAAACATATTTTTGGTACAGCTTCTATAGACTGTGGTCAAGTCAATTAAATTCACTGAATGGCTTGTTTTCTCATCGTTAATTTTTATTTTACGGTCTCAAAACGGTCATATTCAATACGCAAATGTTAAGCCTGTATTAAATTCCATCAACCATACACTTAGAAGACTCGTAAGGTCAATGTTGCATTCGGTCTGGTAAAAAAAATCTACAACTAACATTATGGTTACAAATTCGAAAGTAAAATATAATGAATGTGTCCCCACTCCTAAACGCCTGAATCGAATAAGCTGAAATTTGTTGTGTAGGAATTTTATCTTGTTCTTCGTCTTTTTAACTGCGACTCTCGGCGATTTAAGTCATCACTTCTAAAAACAAATCCTGAATCACTTTACTGTAGGCAGCTTAAATCTTAGCATTACACATTTCTTTTTAGTCCACTTTGGTTTTTAGTCCAGTTGGTGCAGTGCACCTAGAATTTCACATCATTGTGAAATCTTAGGCAGCACTGTACTGATTATGGGCAGCGTTATCTCTTACCATCAAGAGAGCGTCTTGCTCGTCTTCTTACTTTGTTGTATTAAAAAAGAAGATAGATAACTCTTTATTGCACACTATAATAGCAAACAAAACATTCTACATTCTTCCACATTTTTTTTTATGTATTTAACATTTGATTAGAAAGAATTAGCAGTTGAAGACAAAAACGCAGAGGCCAATTTCTACACCTAAGTATATCTATAACTCTATAACTATAATAATAATTGGGGTTTATACTCCAACAGAACAGGTTACCCTACTAACACTGTCAGAGTCAAATCACAATTTATAGGTTGTGTGGCGAACCTATATGTTGCAGTTTCAGGTCGCCGAGATTACTACAGGGCCTGAAACATGACCTAACGACTGCCACCTACATATCTTATAGGAAGCAGCCGGGACCCACAGTTTTGCGTGCCTTCCGAAACACGGTAGCGTTCAGGCGAACTTTTTGCCACACACTGAGATTTGAACCCAAAGTCTCCGGATTAAAAGCCCGACGTATGACCACTGGGCCACGGACGCTACTATTAAAGGCTAACTTATAATGAACTAACAGCGCCCAATGGTTTTACCCGCTGTACTGTGTATATGTGTTATTCCAGGGTCTTCTCTATACCAAATTTCAGCTCAATCGATCCACCCGTTTAGATGTGAAGGAGTAACAAACATACACACACATTCACAAACTTTCGCATTCATAACATTAGTGTGATAAAAAATCGTAAATTAAAGTTTTAACAAGTCAAAACTAGGGCTTTTCAGCTTGAAGACAAGAACTCTGTGAATTCACAAATTAACCTATTTTATTACAAAGTATATATATATATATATATATATATATATATATATATATATATATATATATATATATATATATATATATAATATACATAATTATAATAATATGTATTTGTATACTTCCTGTTTCCTATAGAAAAAAACGTCTACTTTACAGAATTTCCTTTGATGTCATCGAACGTTTTAATATCACGGATTAACGAAAATTCAAAGCGAAATATAATTTCGATTTTCATTGAATAATTTAGGGAACAAAACGAATTCTGTTTGATACGTTGGCCAACGTAAATTTCGGTATATCGGATGTCGGAAATACGACTGATGGAATTTTTAATAACCAAATTTCTTTGTGAGCAAAAATCAATTTGTTAAATTGTTAACCGTGCTATGGAAAACAGTCATAAAGCTTTATGTAATATATTTAAATAGTGTTTTTTTTTTAAATAAACTTAAACACAACTAAAAATACTTAGATTTCTTTTAAAGGACTACACATTTACCATGATCGGTTATAATATCCAAACTATTAATTCATCATCACCAGCCTATGTTCGTCCATTCCTGGGCATGCCTCCCCCATGGCACGCTGCTCACTCACTTAATTGTTCCATTGAAATCAGTATAATATTAAGACAATGTTAAGGATTACTACTAGAAACCCCGATTTCTTTTTTCCCGGTATTTTTTCTTGGTAGAAAAAAATACAAAGTTACAAATCATACAATAGATTGATATTCTCAATATTCAATAACCTATATTAAATTAGCTAGATCGTAGATCTTAGAATCACGCTATCAAGAAACGCTTCTTCTTGTCGAGTCGTATGGCTACATTATTTAAAATTATTTTTTGACGACCTCTGTGGCGCGGTGGGCTAATACCCGCCTGCAACGCAGAAAGTTGCGGGTTCGATTCCCGCATGGGACAAATGTTTGTGTGATCCACAGATATTTGTTTCTGGTCTGGGTGGTTTTTCAATATCTATTATAAGTATGTATTTACAAAAGAAAAGTATATAAGTATTATATCCGTTATCCTAACCACCATATTACAAGCATTAAGTTGCTTAGTTTGGGGTTAGGTGGCGCTGTGTGAAACGTCCTGAAATATTTATTTATTTTATTAAATTTAATAGGTAATTATTATTTATATTCTTTTAATTTAAGAGTTAAAGTTGTTTTAGCCAGTATTGTGCCAGTTCCGCAGCTACTTCATCATCATCTTCCTGCCTTTATCCCACATTATGTAGGGTCGGCCACAACAACATTTCGTTGACTTAAAAATGTTCTCAACGTGCAAGTTGTGGGACAGTTAGGACAATTCAATAACACGGGACGATGTCGTCCGTCTATCACACGCTCGAGAATCTTAAACGCCCAAAGTGGGACTAAAGCCGTGTCTTCACTGTTTTGGTTCAAACATACAACACAAACATCACAACATTCAAAACAATTCTCGGCGATTTTGATGAATATTGATATTATAATTTGTTGTACATGTTTTCCATTGGATGTGAAAAGCAAAAAACATTGTTGCTGCAAACAAGAAGTATGACAATGTTTTGTAAAAAATGTTGTAATGTTTGTGTTGAATGTTTAAACCAAAACAGGCGCTGGAGACGTGGCTTAAGACCAACAACGAACAAAATTAGTTGCAGCTTTGAAACTGCGTTGATATACATAGTACGTTAATCCCCTTGTCTGTAAGATCCGGACTCGGATTTCGGTCGCCAATTACTCCTTCCTTATAAGACTGGGATGTTTTATTAATCCAGGTTTCTTTTGGGGTTGTGTCTTTATGGATTTTTCTGGAGCTTACGGTAAACTAGCTGCGCCCAGCGGTTTTACCCGAGTGTAACCTATATGTTATTCCAGGATTATCTAACAAAAAGCTAAGCTATCTTCACCAACCGGTTAGGCATAAAGAAGTAACAAACATATTCACTTGCACACTCACAAACTTTCCTCATTATAATATTCGTGTGATTTGACCACTCCTAAAAGCAGATATTTTTCTTAGATTTTAGGAACATCGTGCTGTGGAACAAGGTGTACTTAATTACTGGTTGAACTCTACATGGCTGATAAACAATGATATTTGTATTTTTATATGTCGTATCACTGTTTACGTTTTGTACACACATTTATATTGCAACTAAAAAATTTGAACAGAAAAACAGCGTCGGCGATGGTGATGGAACTGAAAATACATTTTTTAAATATTATATATCTCCTAGAGCTTTACTGGGACAGTATAGGCTAGATATAATAATAATATAATAGATTATAATATATTTAATATAAAAAGCTCTTAATTGCAACCATTAATACAGTAAAATAAGCTTGAAAATATTATACATTAGAAAAAAGTTACAATTGTCGGTCTTACCGCGGACTTTAAGAGGAAGTGAAAATATCATATCAGTGCAATTTCAGACACAAGCGACAGTGGTTATGAATCGCCAAGATCAATTGGAGCTTGTTATTGTTGCGTTAGCAAACATTATTATAAAACAATGATACAAATTATGATAACAGTAATCTTCACACAACACATTACAAGGGATGTGAATCTTTTTATAGAGGTAGGTACTATGAATGATTACTTCCTACTTCCGACTCAATAATACTACACTTACTTATCAAGGAATATTTTCTTTAAAGGTCTTAAAACCTATCTACGAAAGAAAGAAAGAATGAAAAAACATTTATTGCTAATCATTACATAGAACCCAACAGTATTATAATTTTTGGGAAATATAATAATAATAATTTTAAAAAACAATTTACAGAAATTAAATCAGTGAACCGGTATGAGAGAACAAAAATCATAGGTACATACAAACGTTGACCTTTATACTCGTAACATAAATGATACACTTACTGAAAAATAATTATTATTATTACTGTACTAGATCTACATAATTACTTCTAAGCTTAACAAAAAACAGCTGAGATAAAAAAATACCATGTAACTTTAAAAAACTATTTTTCTAATTGGTACCTAACATTGCAACGATGCACCAGTATAATAGAATTGCTGAGAAAATCCCCGGAATGCAAAACTGTAGATTTAACGGCTAAAGTCTAAAGTTAATGCAACATTAGCATCGGAATGTTTCTTCCTCCGAAAACATTAAATTGGATCGGGTATAATGAGATTTTTGTATTAGAACCGGCTTTGCTAGTTCAAACAACAACAAGGCACGGAAAATATAAAGAGACTAAAAACCGAGAAACATGCGAATTGGACAACACACAAAAATAGGAGCATTTAGGTTACCTGAGGATTTATCCACAAATAAAAGCTCCGATGTAAAGTTCTTATGAAATTCTATTGGTGGATTTTTATCTCGCTGACCACTCCACTTGCTCTCCTTCATTTAGAATAGAATATAATAGAAATACTCTTTATTGTGACCAATATAACAAAAAGTACTTAAAAATATAATAACACATTGGCCAATAATGCGCGGCCTTATTTATGAAAGCGATCTCTACCAGGTAACCAACTTTGGACGAATACATTTAGTTGATATTTAGGCCAATCCACCCCCTATTAATTCCCTGGTACCTTTGGAAAATTCGAACGAACGCAGAGGAATCCCACTTTAAATTAATGGCAAGACTGAAAAATTTACTATGCTCTCGGATACGTATCTTTTAAAATACTAATGATACGAAATACGTTTTAGATTCAAGATAAATGAGGCGACGATATATGTACAAAGTGGGTGGCAAGTGGCTCTACATTTATTTTATAGGAATGGAATGGATATAACTAAAACAACAAAAACGGCACAACTCACGTCTAACCGTGGCCGAAATATTCTCGACAATATTAGACGTGACAAATATTACCTATCATAAATTCTGTCACATGTTTAATATAAAATTATTGGAACAAGTTTATTTATTATGTAACCATTTATATACCAAAATGAATTTAACAAAACATAGATTCTTATGACAATAAAGTTTATTCAAAATGACCTCCGTGATTTTGAATACAGGCCTTCAATCTGCGCGGCCAGTCGTCTATCGCAGCACGAACGAGGTCCATGTCAATATCGGCTGCTGCCTTAATCAAGGATGTCTTGAGTGACTCCAAATTGGGATGAGGCTTTGAGCACGCCTTTTCCTCCAAGTGTTGCCATATCTTGTAATCTAACGGACTCAAATCTGGACTGGAGGAGGGCCAGTCTTCGTGCCGGATGAAGTCGATTTCACGCGCCGCCAGCCAGTCTTGTGTGCTCTTCGCTCTATGAGCTGGCGCCGAATCTTGTTGGAATACCCAGTGCCTGTTATTGAACATGGTATGAGAAACAGGTTCCACAAGGTTCGTCAGGACTGTATTTTGATACACAACTGCATTCGTTTTTACACCTTTCTCACAAAAATGTACCTCTGTTAAGCCCCAATAAGAAACTCCCAACCATACCATGAGCGAGGATGGAAAATGACCTCGTTGGACACGCGGAATACGGTTGCTCGCTTCTTCACTACTGTGTGCGTACACCTTATCATTTTGTTTGTTGTAGCTCTCTTCTACGGTAAAATTTTTTCATCCGAAAAAAGAATTTCTCGATATTTTTTTCTCGCGTACCGCTTCAACAAAGCGCGGTATCTCTTCAGTCTCAGGTCCATTAGACGAGCATTTAAACGATGTCCTGTTTTTCTTCGATATGCCCGAAGCCCTAAGTCTTCATTTAACACCCTTTTCACCGTGGTTCTGCTTAACCCCATCTGAAGGGCCAACAGTTTCTGCTTACGTTTGGGATTTCTTTGAATTCGCGCCTTCACAGCTTTTATCACTGCTGGAGTCCTAACAGACCGAGGGCGACCACTTCTTGACCTGTCATCTACACTAGAGTCTTCATTGTATCGTTTGATGGTACGATAAACGAATCTTTTGGTTATATTCAAATTTTTCAGTATGTCAAAAATTTGAATTGGCGCGTAACCGCAACGATGCAACGCAATAACTGCAACACGGTCTTCTTTAAGCGTCCACTCCATATTTAAAAATGAGTAAAATTCTAAAAAGTATACATTTTTATTTTCATGAACAATTCGAAATTCGAATTCAATAAACTTTTTTGTGGCCAGCATTCTAAAAGAAAAGTTTTTACTGTGTGACAATACTTATGACCTGACTAGGTATAATAACTAATATTTGTCATAATGGATTTCCGCAAAATAACCCCTTATTCCTTTAATTATTAGACGTGAGTTGCGCCGTTTTTGTTTTAGTTATGGAGAACACTCGCTATATATAGTTTTAAAACTCGTAACAAATGGATATTTTGAAAAAAATGTGTTTAAATTTTAAGCTATGCTAAAAATGTTCCTCCTATGGTATCGCTTTTTCATTTATAATTTTCAATATGCCTAGTGAATAAAGTTTATATAGTAAAATTTCAGATTATAAGACTGTGAGTACTACCCAGCGATTTTTCCCGGCTTTGTATACAA
Organism: Hemithea aestivaria; assembly: GCA_947507615.1. Classification (NCBI taxonomy): domain Eukaryota; kingdom Metazoa; phylum Arthropoda; class Insecta; order Lepidoptera; family Geometridae; genus Hemithea; species Hemithea aestivaria. The sequence continues at coordinate 10,256,018 of OX382340.1, forward strand.
ATTTTCATGACCTTTGAAACAAAAAAGTATAGGTATTATTAGGAATCTGTTTAGGCCTTTTCTATAAGTAATGGATGTGAATGAGGATACGCAAAAATATAAGATTTTTGACTATTCGTGAACCTTTCCTTTTCGAAATCGGTTAAAAAGGAGAATTATGAGGTCCCTTTGTACCTACGCTACGAAATCCTTAAATTATTACTCAATACGGTTGCCGAATCAATATCACTTGCACCCTATAGTCAGCTGTTATTCTGTTATAATTCGTCCAAGAGCCGAGTATGGGGGAAACGGCTCGATATCTGCCAATTGTGTTCTCTCACTTCGTCTCCGCATGCGGAAAATCTCTCCCTTGGCAATGAATACTTAGAGACAGAATATAAGCTTAATACAAGATCAAAAGCATGTCGCTGTCCGAATCCGTGGCGTAGATATAGATATTGTGTAGACATCAGCTAAGAAAAGATTTCTTAATCGTAACGAAGCTAGAACGTAGATTAGTCTAAATATATAAAACGAAAGCGCGACTGACTGATTGATTGATTGACTGACTAATCAAATAATGTACAGCTCTACAACTTGAAACCCTGAATGCATTAGGTTGAAAAATACAGAGAACATCGAACCTTTTGTTGTATGAATATTCACAGATATATGTACAATCCAAGACGCATGTATGAATAGGTATACTTTCAGGTGATTTCCATTATCCCTTTTATATAATTTAACTCGAAATCGGTCGAACGGTTCAAAGATATGAATTAAAATCGGGGTCTCGCTCACAAAAGTTTTATGTCGGTATTTTTTAATTCACTAACTATTATTTTTTTAATCTTATATTCTGTCTTCCACAGTCCGAACCGACAACTGTGGTAACATTTCGTAGTGGGATTTACTGGTTCATTTTTACCACAGTCGCGTGAGAAGGGAGCACGCATGTTTCCCGTAAGATTGGGGAGCTTTGGTGCAATCCTCTGTGTTATTTATGGGGTGACCGGTGGTCGATAGTTTCTGTTTATTTTCTTTATTGAGAAAAAGGCCTATGCGTTGTGTTTTGGTATTATTTGTTACCGTGTTTTGGAAGGCACGTCAATCTGTGGGTTTCGACTGTTTCCTATTAGATATGTAGGAGGTAGTCGTTAGTAGGTGGCATGTTGCAGGCCTAGTAGTAATCTCAGCGACCCGAAATTGCAACATGTAGGTTGGCCACACAACCAATATGATTGTGATTTTACTCTGACAGTGTAAGTAGGGTAACCTGAGCTGTTGTAGTATAACACCCTAATTATTATTATTTATTTGCTGTGTTATTATTTATTTATTTAATGTGTTAAGAACTCCATTACGTTGCAGTCTTATCTTTTAATATTGTAAACCCTCTGCGTCTTCTCTCACTTTATATAAACGAACATTTAAAATCCTTGAATCAGTTTATCTATTGCCAAAACTGGAATAAGATCCGTTGAGTATAATTTAAAGGTCTAGGCGAACAGATATCGGAAGCAACATTATATTTATTACTACGTAAAGATATAATATGCAATTATTACATAAATGCATTTACTTTAACCTGATAAGTCAACGTCCTATAACATTCATATTCTGAAATACATAACTGAACCGTACAAATCGACCTTACGCCGTGACGTATGTATATAAACACATATTTGTTCGCGTTCAGCTGAATAAGCTTCCTACTGCCTGTTTAAACATTAACATTCAGTGTGTGCCACATGATGTCAGGTCATTGTAAATATGCTGCTGTATTTGGCGTGTTTTTGATGACAGCCTGTGTAGGGTAAAGGTGGACGCACTTCTTTCCACGCCGAACGAATCGAATTCCGTGTATATGAAGTCTCATGAAACCTCGCACACTTCTCCGCGCCGAATCGTCCGAATCGGAAGAAGATTTCCTATACAAAATGTAATATTCGATGGCTCGGATAGATGCGCGTCCACCTTTTCCCTGCACCCGCTGGGGCGACCGAAAAAGGTTTGGATGAACTGTGAGAAAGTGGATATGCGTGATAGGGGAGTGAATGAAGATATGCATATTTAGCTCTTTTTTTGCATATTTTGTAAACTCGGTTATAGGGACCCCACGAGACAGGCTTGACCTAGTGTGGGGTCCATTAGAAATGCTTGTGTATTGTGTTCTTATGGAAAATAAATATATTTGTATTTTGTATTTGTATATGACGGATGAGTAAAATGGAGGAGGAAGACATGTTGTGCCGACCCTACATAATGTGGTATAAAGGCAGGAAGATGATGATGAGTCTAGTTAACTGGATTTTAAAAACCATCCATATATTTACTAGGAACTACCCAGGTACACACTAACATGAATACTTTCAAAAAGTTAAAGTTGATTTTCTATTTCTCCCTACACTTTATGCACTCTCTTTATTTTAAAGTGAGCCCCCGTAATGCTATCGGTACAGCCATTTTCATTTAAGCTAAAGATAAGTCCCGTAGCGCAACGTCGCGGATATGCAGGTTCCGATAACGATTTAAAATAAGCACTAAAACCTAAGTGTGTTTTTTTCTAGTGAGGAGCTTTTATCTCACAAATTGCTAGCGAATGATGAACAAAAACAAATGAAATTTTAACTGACTAAGTAGCTGGCTTTCAGCAATCAATCAATCAATATACACATCATGAAAATTACTCAAAAGATTTTGATGAAACTTGTGTGTATGTGTATGTGAAACCTAAATGAGGATAATACAACTTTTTTCTGTCTATCAAGTAGATCATGATAAATATCGGACACGTAGTTTCTTGGTCGTGACTCGTGTCGTCCCTGGTCGAGTCCTGGTTCATTTTGTGCCGGTTAGTCACGTCACTCGGCCCTGCGATTAAAATTGTAGTAAGTGTTATAAAATAACCTAACCTTTAGAAAATGTGATTTGACTCTGACATTGTAAGTAGGGTTACCTGTTCTGTTGAAATATTAATCCCAATGAATTATTTTTTATATCCCAGCCATTTTTTAAAATTTATCCACAAAATACGCATCAAATATTTTTTATTATTTAAACTGCAGGCTAAAAATGTTTTTAATTATTTACCTGAATATGTGCCAATAAACTGCATGGTGAAAATCCAATCAGTATTTTAGTTTAAGATAAATACGAGGGCAACGTATGTTTGTTAATAGTTTTAGCGAGTAAAACCGATACACTCAGAGATTACGTTAACAATAAAGATGACCCGAGTGCACGTACATATATTATGAAATTGTGAATGGATTGCTCATTCGCTCTATTTCAAACATTCCGGGATATTAGATTACGCGTAGTTTGGATAAATATGCCATCGCGATTTATTAGGGCTGCTACCTAAAATGAAAAATAATAAACAGTTAAAATTTTTCGACAAAACGAATTTCGAAAAAAATCGATTGTATGACTTTTTGAAATTTTTGACGATTCAACGTAACAGATTGCGCTAAAACGCGTAGATGTGCAGTAACAATAAATATTAAATATTCTGATTTTCTGATATCAAACAAGGTGCGATGCGAACAAAAGTTACACCTATAGCACAAAGTTCAAGTATACAAAATAAATCTATAAAATATTATTTAAATTATTTTTATTACTTTTTTTTTTTTTTGTCGTGGCAAATGCCTTTATTGAGAAAAACAAACTAACAATACTACAGTTACTACAGCAGTAAAGAACACTTTTATTAACCACAGATCGGCCACAAGCCGATCTACAGAAAATCCAAGTGCTCCAAACCACTGTCAGTTGGCAGAGTGCCCAGAATGCTGGCAGCATTGCCACGTTGAATGGCAATACTTATACGTTGGGCCAAATATACCCCAGCATATATATTTTTTTATTACATAGGACATAATATAAAAGAGTAAACCGCTACCCCCTTCATAACAATATGTACATATTCGTGAATTTACGCTTGACGAAAGTTCTCGTTTACATAAATAATAAATATACTGTTAATGTCTCTAATAAAGCTCTTACGTCAAATTTCATTACATCATACGTTCTTAGTGCTCTCAGCTTTCAGTATCCGATACCACTAATTCAACTAATTATTACTAATATTAATTAACTAATTAGAGCAAGTCACGGCTAATTGAAGATTTGAGATACACTTGGTTACCCCGCATTCTGTCGGAGCTCAACAATGGAAACTTCCCAAACGGGAAGACAATCAATTGAAGGAACTTGGCGAATATCCCGGCTGGATCAATCCTTCGGGATAATTAAGAAAAGCTTAATTATATTTTAGCTTTTGTATTTTTTGTATCATTTCCGACTGGTTTTCTCATCACAAAATTGTTCACTAGAAACTCTACAAATATCATAAATGTAAAAATAGATATACATGTTTGTGTGTGTGTGTGTGTTTGTTTCCTCTTGAAGCCTTAAATTTTAACCGAACGAGCAATCTGGAATGGTAAGGATTTATCCCGCCTTCTAGGTTAAATCTACCACCATCTACGGCTGCACCGTCACCTAACATCACGTGAGATCGTATGGTGAAAAACTTACCTATAATGAATTAAAAAAATTAAAATAAATTGACTGGACATAATATAGTTAGCTAGACCCAAGAGGTAGAATAACTCATAGGCTACTTTTTAACGTATAAACCCGCACATCTAACATTCATTAACATTTTTTTATTACATAGAACTCAAAGTGGCACCCCTAAATAAAAGTATAATGTAACAATGGACATGTGCATTGTAGAGCGCGAGATCGGAGCGTGCGGTTCGCATCCGGACATATAACAATAAGTACAGATTAGCATCGCTATTGTATTGCACTCGCTCATTACATCCTGCAGTGATAATTGCAATCAGTTTGGTTATACGAGTACCTACCGGCAATTGATAACGATTGGTCTCGCAAATGCGCGATTTGGACTACATCTTTTTTTTGTTAAACCGCTACAGTTATCTTATCTAAATGTATGTCGCCATTTAAACTCGTGTTAATTTTATTAATCGGGATATATCGCGTATATATTTTATTAAAATTAATATAATACTAAAGTATTGCCATTCGGAATTCGGAATTCATAGAGGTAATCGGTAATGCTGCCAGCATTTTGGGAACGATGCCGGGCGGACCCTTTTTAAATATTACATTTACACACATTACACAGTTTAGTTTTTAATTTAGTTTTATTTGTAATAGTTTACCCCGCGCTGGGCCTCACAGCGTAGGGGGGCGTCCCCCAGGTGGCGGATGGGGGGATGGTCGGTAGCACAGCCTAGCTAGCTACCCGGCTAAGTCCGATGGACTCGCTGACCAAAGTAGGATGTGGTCCTCCAGCATTATGGGGGTTGTGCGGTGGGTTAACACCCCTCCCACGGAAAAAATCAAACGTTACGAAACCGACAATAAGAGAAAAACGATCTGATCCCAATACTAACGACAAACGGCAAGGATTAAAGGACTTACGATTAGCCTCATGGAATGTTAGAAGCCTCTACAGACCCGGAGCCATGTACCAGGTCGCAAAGGAACTGTTTAGATATAAAATCGGGGTAGCAGCCCTCCAGGAAGTGCGATGGCCTGGTAGTGGAGAGTGTTTACTGGACAATGGCGAAATACTATTCTATAGTGGAGCCAATAATGGTAAACACATCAACGGGACAGGTTTCATAGTTAATAGGAACTTTCTGTCTTGTGTGACGCTCTTTAAACCAATATCTGATCGTCTGTGCATGCTCCGTCTAAAAAGTAAATTTTTCAATATTACAATTATTAATGCTTACGCACCGACCGAATTGTCCGACGAAGAAGTAAAAGATGATTTTTACGAGGAATTAGAAAACGTTTGTGCCTCTATACCTGAATATGATGCCAAAATTCTAATAGGAGACTTCAATGCTAAAATTGGAAAAGAAGAGATATTTGTGCCAACAATAGGAAAACACAGTAAACATGACGTTTCCAACAATAACGGAGTACGGCTCATTAGCTTTGCTTCCTCAACATCTATGGTTGTTCGTAGCACAATGTTCCCTCACAAAGACATCTACAAAGGTACATGGAAATCTCCAGACGGAAAAACGGTAAACCAGATAGATCACGTTTTGATCGACAATAGACACAAAAGAATAATTGAAGACATTCGAACATTCAGAGGAGCAGATTGTGATAGCGATCATTACTTGATAGGAGTTAAAATAAAAGCTAAAATAAAAGTAATTAGATATAAAAACAGTAATAATGAAGACATAATTAATGTGGATAGTTTAAAAAATGAACATAATCGTGAAAAATTTCAGCTGGAATTAAAAAACAGATTCGAAGGCCTAGAGATACAGGAAGATATTATTGTGGCGTGGGACGAAATTAAAACTGTGGTGCACGAAATAGCAATTAAAACTTTAGGAAAAAGGCAACGAGGGGGTCGAAAAAAGTGGCTAACACAGGAATGTAAAGACTTAATTGAAAAAAGAAGAGAACTTAAAATTCAGGCAGAACAAGAAGAAACATTTGAAGTTCAATATCAAGATACGCGGATTAAAACTAAAAAAGCAATAAAGAGGGCCAAACGAGAGCAGATGGAAAACATAGTTAAAAGTATGGAAAATCATATCAAAATCAATGAAAGTAGGAAGTTTTATAGGGAGGTGAAACAATTTAAGAAGGGATATCAACCAAAAACACAACTATTAGAAGATGATAATGACAACCTAGTAACTGACCCAGTAGAAATACAGAAAATGTGGCATAACTACTTCAAAACCTTGTTAAACTGTATATCGCCAGATATCCGCATTGAATCCAGTGTAAATCAAAATGTTCAGGAAACACCGCCACCCAACTTTAATGAAGTACGAGCAGCTATAATGAGCTTGAAAAACAATAAAGCACCAGGGATTGACAATCTACCTGGCGAACTATGGAAGTACAGTGGAGGTGTGTTACAATCAAAATTCTATGAGCTAATTGTCAACATTTGGAACAAAGAGCGGATACCCGACCAGTGGAACATTGGTATCATATGCCCTCTGCATAAGAAAGGGTCGAGAAAGAAGTGCGCGAATTATCGAGGGATAACTTTGCTGCCCACTGCGTATAAAATCCTAACCTACGTGTTGTTGAAAAGACTGGAACCTTTCGCTGAGACCATAATAGGTGATTACCAGTGTGGGTTCCGTCGTGACCGTAGTACAGCAGACCAGATTTTTCTTCTAAAACAAATTATGGAAAAGAAATGGGAATATGCACAAAGTATCCACTCTTTATTTGTCGACTTTGCAAAGGCGTATGATAGCATTGATCGTCAATCCATGTTTAATATTTTGAATCTTTTTGGCATCCCAACAAAACTAATCAAAATGATACAAATAGCTACACACAATAGCAGGGCTGTTGTCAGAGTTGGCGCGGAGTTGACGAGTGAGTTCAACGTGGTGACTGGGCTTAAGCAAGGAGATGCATTATCACCAATGTTGTTCAATCTGGTACTGGAACACGTCATTAGGCAAGTACTTTTAGTCGATGGCGGAGTAGAATTGAACGGCAAACACAAAGTGATTGGATATGCAGATGACCTTGCTCTGTTAGGTGAAAAGAGAGAAGAGATAGTTACAGCTCTGAAAACTCTGGAAGCGGAAGCAAAGAAAGTTGGTCTAAGGGTTAACGCTGGCAAGACCGAGTACATCCATATGCGCCGCTTCAAGAACACTAGAACTTCTCGTAGGAACCTAACCGTTAGCGGCACCACTTACAAGGGGGTGGCGAGTTTTAAGTATCTGGGTTGTACTATTACGGACACAAATACTAGGGAGGAAGAGATTGAGATCCGTGCACAAAACACCCTCCGTTGTAGTGCAGCGCTGCATAAGATTCTGGTGTCCAGATTTCTCAGTAAGCGCACTAAAATCAGAATCTATAAAACCGTTCTAAGACCAATTCTAATGTACGGCTGTGAAACCTGGACACTCACCCAAAAGGAAGAATATAAACTCCTCGTCACAGAGCGAAAGGTTCTCAGGAAAATCCTGGGGCCGGTACAACAGGAAGATGGAACGTGGAGGTCAAGAAGGAACGCCGAAATAGAAGACCTTGTGTCTGAGCCAAACATCATCGGCGAAACCAAAGCACATCGACTTCGCTGGCTCGGACACCTCGAAAGAATGGGAGATGATCGCGCCGTGAAAAGAGCATATGTGGGACGGCCGAATGGTCGTAGACCAGTGGGCCGCCCCAGGTACCGCTGGAAGGATGAGGTGGAGAAGGACGTGCGCGCCCTGCAGGTCGAGGACTGGCGGGAGGTGGCACAGGACAGGACCAGCTGGAGGCTCTTATTGTCGGAGGCCAAAACTCACTTTGGGTTCTCGCGCCAATCTAGTAAGTAAGTAAGTGTAATAGTTTAGTTTTAGTTTGTAATTTATGTGTGTGCGTGTTTGTGTTTTTATGTTGATGAATAAACTGCATACCTACTTAATAAGAAAGTTGAAAGTTATAAATTTGGGACATATCTTTATAGGTTTTTAGGAGAAGAAGGGATTTCACGACGGACGTGTAGTTACGTGGAGTTGTAGTTACTAGGGATATAATAAGCTATTGTATATTTCATATTTTATATGGTCGGACGCGGGTAAAACAAGCTAAGAAGTTGACACTACGACTAACGATAAGTATGTTATTGTTCCCGGAACATATCAGGGTATTTGTTTGCTAGTTATAAATAGCCACTCCTAGCCATAACGATCTTTATCTGCTTTTATTTGTTCGTCCGTTTCGTCCTGATTTATTTCCGAGACATATCTTTGAGCTCGCTGCACACTATGGCTGCGAACACTAGCCAAAAAGTCTTGTCGTGAAATTTTAAAATTGGGGGGCATAAGCCATATGATATCGTGGTATCTTGGTCAAAAAAGGCTTACCTATAATTAATATAAAAAATACTATACACAGGTAACCCTACATCATAGAGGACTCAATTATAAGAGTGCGCATTACCGGCGGTATACTCGTATTATGCTCTTGTCGATGATACGCATTGACACTGCATAATACACGTGAAATGTATTTGAACCAAATAGTTTCTACTTAAAACGAATCAATCAAAACTAGCCAACCTTTCCCCGCACCTTGCCCTGTTTTGACGGTTTCGTTTTCATATAAAAAATCATATTAGCGGGTTCTGGTTTAGTTTACTTGCAAAGAAACAATATGGAGCGCACACAACAACAGAACAATCAACAATTTTCGCGTAGACGCGAACTTTTTATCGCGAGCTTTCGTGAACATTCGCGACCGTAGTATGGATCAGGTTTTGCATTAAATACCATTTTCACTGTAATGGTAAGCGTTATCACTTACCATCAGCTGGGCTATTCACTTATCCGGAACAGAAGAATCGATTTGAAATGTCAAAAATAATAAAAAAGACGTATTTCGAATTCGGTCTTCGGTGCGGATAAGTGAATAGCCCAGCAGGCCAACAGCTCTCATTCATTTCTTACCATAAAAAACAAAAGCATCTTGACAAAGCTGCAGTTTTTTAATACAATGGCATTGAAATAATATCCATTACAGATATTGCTCGGATACAGATGGAATTCAATACGAAATATTTTTTATTCTTTTCACCGACCAAATATTTTTAAATCCGTGGAGTTATACGTAACTTCGTTGTTGCAGGCTTCGTTTCATTTTTGATTTTTATTATAATAAAATATCGATTATTTTTAGGTATATCATCCATAGAAGTAGTAATTTTGCAACTGCCACTTCTTATAACTGCACATACATAGGTATACGAGTTATATAAAAGTTACTGTTATGCAGCTTTCCAAATAGGTAATAAGATAGATATATATGTAAAACTAGCGACGGTAACCGCTCACCATCAGGCGGACTACAGTAAAAAAAAAAACTTGATAGGTGTCAAGGGACACCCGGATGGGACGAAGATCCTATAGAAATGAAAATATCTGGCTTGCTTTCTATAAGAGAGAGAGAGAGAGAGAGAGAGAGAGAAACATGCGCACGCCGCACAACTTACAATAGCTTACCATAGCAAAAAGTGTCGTAACAACTTTTCGTAAGCATTTTTTCCGTCTATCCCCCTTTCACAACGCGCGATAAGGAACTTCGTTCCAAAAAAAAACAAGTGAGCGCACATATTAAAAGGTCAAGCTCATAATAACCTACAGACATTAAAATAACCCTGCACACGAATCAAATCCGATGCAAATGTAATTAAAATCGTTTACAAACATAATATTTTCCACGCAGTTACCGCAGCGGTAAACATATTGAAAACACGGTTAATTTGGTTGTCTGTATAAAACGAGATAACGATGCATAGCTATACATATCTATTTATACATGTTATAGGAAAACTACAATTAAATTCCTACGTACCTCATATTAATAAAAAATGTCGAGCGCTAGTTTTTTTTTTCTCATCTCATCTTCATCCTACATTTTTAGAGGCGACAAGCGATTGACGCTTGGCTATAGTCGCAGACCACATAATGTGAGTGTCGTAACTATGGTGTTTATGGTATGTGGTCACAAGTTATGCTTACAAACACTTCCCATGGTGGCAACGAGTTGGAACCATCAAACTGTCTCATGTAAATTTCTTGCATTTCCTAGTTGCTACAATACCTACAAACATAATATCAGATGGGTAACGTCCAATATTGAATTCTATTGAAAATAGTAATAAAGAAGTTTTTTTTTTTTTATGTGAAATTTCACTCACGTTTGCTAAAATACCTACATATTATTAATCTATAGCCATTACATACAGTCATTATTTTGTACAATCTTGAAAATATTAGCATGCATTAAATGATAGATATTACTTATATATTTATATAATAACCTCTATAGGTCGCGGACATTTGGCAGACCTTTTTAAGGTGTACAATACTATAGTACACTATTTTAATCTATCTCTTAAGGTTCAGCCAGCCCAGCGTTAGCTATTTCTAAGTAAACATAACATTATTTTGAGATACTAACGACTCGACATCTCAAATCAAAGGAGCGTAGAGAATTTCTGCATTTGACATGAAGCTTCGAGCCGGGTCGGGCGTTGGTCCGAGGAATATGCAGCGATTTTAATTTCCTGTTTCGGTTCACTTACTTTGCTAAATACTAGATGTACACGCGGGTTTAATTGACTAAGTATTTATCTAAACATATAAAAGAAAAGAGTCACTGATTGACTGACTGACTGATTGACTGACTGACTGAAACGACGCACAGCCTAAACCGCTTTACGGATTGGGTTGAAATTTGGAAGACAGATAGGTTTTATGACGTAGTTAATTTAAATGTTAGGATGTTTTCTTTAACTTAAGTTGTCTTATAAAACACGACTGCCACCGTGGATCCATTTTCAACGTGGAAAGTGACGTCACGGTAATTTGTTAGCTTGGTGACTGACATGGCTGATATCGTAGATTCACTTAAACCACCTCTACTATTTATACTGCTTATAAATAATCAATAATCGTCATCAAATGGCGTCACATCGCTAAATCCGAACATCAGAGCAACCACGACCACTCTGACAAGTGTACGACTTAGAAGAAGAATAATTAATAATCAAGCAGAAACGTGCATACATGACCAAAATGACAAGCAATTTTGCAGTAGATAATGAGCCAGGAATAGCACTAGTTTTCACGTGCAGTATTTAATTTAATTCAAGAGCGAGGGCCTACTTGGCACCGCTTCAACGTTGCAATTCGCATTCTGGCGCGTCGTCCCTCCATTCTATGATTCTGTGCACAAAAATGAATTTCTTCGTCCAACTAGACGTTCTAATGCAAAGATGTTACTATTTTCCATATTATGATTATATTCCAACTTTTGTGCGACCAGTGAAATATTGTATTTTTACATGGGTATAAACTAAAGTCCTACAAACCCAGTATCTATAAGGACCCAGACCTTAGATACTTGATAGCTTGATTACTTGATTGGCTCTGCCGATTCCCAAAGCATCCAGTAACAGAGTAGATACCTATCTTACTTATACTTATCTTACTAATAATATTATAAACGAGAAAGTTTGTAAGAATGGATGTCTGGATATCAGAATGTTTGTTACTCTTTCACGCCTAAACGGGTGGACCGATTGAGCTGAAATTTGGTTTAGAGATAGCTTAGACTATAGAATAACACATAAGCTACAGAACAGCGGCTAAAACCACTGGATGCAGCTAGTAGATTATATGTTAGAAAATACTTTATTAAACACAAGAAAAATACTTATCAGTTAAACAATAATGTAACAACAAATGTATTTAAAGTTAATTGTTTTGTTTGTAATTATTGTGTGCAAGGAAGAGTTATCTTTTTATCTAATATAACAATTTAAGTGTTAGAATGATTGGAGGTTGTATCTATAGATATAAAGTCCCTTTTGTAATTATTTTTCAGTCAAGTGCACCGTCCGAACTAAAGGGCCGATGTTAATCTCAGTTACAGGATTCGACAATCAATTGACAAAGCCGCCGTATTGGAAGTAACAAAGCAAATTGTAACCAATTAAATTATTAGGGCGACATCGTCTGGGTTCAAGGGGCAATGAACTGTGAAAGCTCTATTTACAAAGAAACGCTTATTTTAGACCTGAATTGCTGGAGCCTTTCAGCGATGAATAAGCACGGATAAGTGGTTTTATTCAGTGAAAATCGTTTAGACTCGGTACCTACGTGCACTTTATTTTTTTACGTAAAACTCGCTGCACACTATGCCCGCAAATTGTTGGCAAGAAGTCTTGCCATGAAATTCGCGCGTGTGGAGCGTCCACCAACATCAAATAACGCGAATCACTTATCAGCACTATCGCATGTTTTGCTTTTTACAACTTTTACGGGCGTTCGGCCCATAGTGTAGAGCGGGCTTACGATAATATAGGCTTCATAATTTTATTGTAATTTAATTATCTATTAATAATTAATAGATGAATTAGACGAGATTTTGACACTTCGCGAAATGGAGCACTGGACAAGACGTGGCACATAAACTCTTAAAGTGCATAATATTGCTAGGCACTAGTCACCTTACCCTTCTACATTTTCGGAGATCTCAAGAAAACGTACGTTTATTTAAAAACTAACCGATTTTATTCCCAAAACAAAAGTCGTGTTGGTAACCAAACAAAATAAAACATTTTATACTTTGAAAACAATGTCGGACGCTATCAAAATGTTGCCGCTACAAAGTTTAACACTTAAGTACAATCCAACTTTATATTCGAGACTATGTAATAATAGCAGATACCACATTTTTAGTTTGTATGAAGGGCGTGAAATATTTTATAATGTTTGAATAAATATTATAATATGACGATTGCCGCAGACGAGTATGCGGAAGGATGGAAATCCATAGCTCTAGACCGAGACAGTTGGAGGGAGGTTAGGGAGATATTGCCCTGCAGTGGGATCCAGTAGGCTCGTAATTATAATGACGATTGTCGCGCAAACTTACGTCAAAATAATTGCACTCTGAATTTTTAATCTATTTTGTACTTTAGGAGTGTTTAATTTGTAAAATAATAAAATATTATGACAAAAATTAAACCAGTCAAACTGTCAAACTTTTCGCAGCTACTCAAGGACATAATTTTAATTAAAGAATTTGACGTGACTTAAGCAGTTTAGTTGTAAAACTTGCTCTGACTATGTTGACTTACATGTACCTATATATTATGTATTCGACGTACCAAAAACCAATAAGAATAATAGCAACAAATTGCGAGCGCGCGTTAGGACTGACTGGTGAGCGGATGCACCGAACCCCGCACATTGCATTCTGCCTAATCGACAAAATACAATGAGCGAGTGTGCGAGAAACAAAATTACAGTTTTACGACTGGTTCGATAATAATAATTAATTTCGCATTGATTGAACACATTACTTTATTACTAACATGACGTCAGTTTTGTTTTATATTTATAAGACGCGGTATCTGTCTTCATTTCTAGTCAGTGCAGTACAACCCAAGTTTTATTTACTACAAAAGTTCCCAGACTAATTGCAATTTGGCTGGCCCGTGAACCGTCAAAGAATTCTCGAAAAAAGGGAAATTGTGATTCGATGCAAATAGTAGCAAAGTTTTTCATTGAACATCACAAACTAGTGTAAGATTAGAGACTGTTATCGTCTCGTTTCTCGAATCCATTGATATCAGCTAGACGTTGAAAATATCGTAGATGTTAGATGAAAACTTTTTTAAAAGAAAAGCTCATGCATTAAAACTTTTCAACTCTATTTAGATTATTTATCGATATCGGAGAAGACTCTGGTATGTTTTATGAGCACGAGTACTATGTAATGTCTACTATATGGGCTATATAATCATAATATGGCATACAAACTTTATGACACGAACAATTATTTATTATTGATAAAGATTTCTAAAAAATGTTAGTACCTATCACACCATCTTGACTATAAAATGCGAGGATTGTACATTGTTTTGGGGTAGACTTCCTTTGCAGGAGGTCGTCTAGGTGGGTACCCCAACAGTGCCAGTTATTCTACCGCCTGAGCAGTGATGTGCAAATATCCCTGTGCTCCGGTAGGAGGGCACTGTAGCTAGTGAAATTACTGGGCTAAAGAGTCTTAACATCTCATGACTCTTGAGTAAGAAGCGTTGGTGCAGTGCTCCTAGAATTTCACATAATTGTGAAATCCTAGGTAACACTGTACTGATTATGGGCAGCCGTTATCTCTTAACATCAGGAGAGCGTCTTGCTCGTCTTCTACTTCATCACATAAAAAAAAAAAAATTGTACAAGCTGTAGTTCTGTTTTTTTGGCAAATATTAAAAAGAGGTTATATAGAAAAGGCGGAGAATATAGAGAAATAAATAGAATCAGTTATAAATGCAACATAAAAAAGTAGGAGTTAGCAGTGATATACCAGGCTAAAAATAATATTAAAATGGAATTAATAATAGAAATTTAACACAGTTTCTAGTCAAATCTCATTAATCGAAGCATGAACTGGGTACTCGAAATAATGAAGTGCCCTTTTACAGGCAAACAACGAAAGTAAATTAAATTAATTCGGGCAAGCTCCTTAAGCACTTTCTTATTATCTCTGTCGTAATTAAAAAATAACGACTTCAATAACTTCTGAGGGGTTGGTGTTGGCTTGATTTTAATTTCCTTTTCTACTACCTACCCTTAGTAATCAACATTGTTATATTTTTCACGTTATTATTTTTTTTAAAGACGAGCTCTGCCTATTGTCTGATGATAAGCGGTACTGGCACAAACTAGGGCGGACCGCAACGCAACGCAAAACAAAAATCCCCCTGTATCACTTTGGTATATTAAGAGTTTATTTATTATTATTATTTATTTATTATTCAGCACAAAGCTAGGACTAACTTAATGCTACAATAGCATTTTCTACCAGTTGCCCTAAGGCTGGAGAAAATGTACTAAAATATAGGGGGGCTGACAATCATAGGGAAAAGTTAACTTACTATTACAAAACTTAACAATAAATAGACTACCTACCTATTACATAAATAATACATATTAATAATAAACCTACAACTTAATACACAAAAAAAATAACTATCTAAATAAAATATTACATATCATACATTAAACAATAAACTAATCAATACTTATACATAATGTTTTTATAAATATAATATCAGAATAAAATAGAAGAAAGAAAAAAAGAAGATAGAATTAACGCACACCAAAGGAAGACAATGCGGTGCGGCACTTCTTTAGTGTGCGTTAGTTCATGTTAATATTAACATGTACGAAAGTGATGCAGGAGTATTTTAGTTAAACAATGTATTACGGTACAGCCCGCTGTAATTTGCGCAAGAAGTCAGTAGCAGTATAATTTACAAATTCTATAGTTAAGAAGTCCACAACAATATAAACAGTAACGCCCGTAAAAGCTACAAATTAAAAGTGTGAAGTTAAACGCGAGTTAAGCGCGACTGTAGATGATAACATACTAAACTTAAAAGCCGGAATAAATCCCTCCCTGTCTTTAAACTAAAATGGCAGATATTTTAGGTGCGCAAGTAATTATGTTTCCCTCAGCCAACAAAACAACGTTTCTCACGTGGCTTATCCCAGAATAGCAGCCACTGTACACTAAACTAAGCCTATTTGTGGTCACAGTAAATCGCTGTTTAACTCTTTCTAACATAACAACTATGTACTGCGTAGACGGCTATCTCTTATTTATCATTCATATACCAACTATCTAATACATCGACTAACGGATATATTTGATCGATGATTCATTCAATATTTTCAATAAATTTATATAAGAGATGCTAGAGCGGTGGATTAGTGCCATTTAGTTTAGTCCTGAATACGTGTTTAATATATGAAAAATTCTGATTGAAAGTATTTTCTTGAACAGATGATCAACCTTATACTTTGCGGATAAGCTCGATTACCGCAAAGGATAACTACCGAGTCGAACCTTTTGCAGGTAGGTAACTAAGTTTTTAAACGAATTGAAACATTATGTCCATTAAACAGCAGTTCAGAAACTAGAATAGAATAGAATACTCTTTATTGAAACACTACAAACATACAGAAAACTTAAAACTATAACACAAAATCACGACATAAGTGTAACAATTGGCGGTCTTATCGCTAAAAGCGATCTCTTCCAGACAACCTTGCAGGGAGAGAAATAATTATATTTACATGGGCTAACTAGCTTTCCCATAAGTAATTACTACACCTTTTCATAGCACGTAGATCGCAACCGAATTATAAGATGCATTTTCCTAATGTGATATCTACAAACGTCATCTTTAACGAGGGGTCTACAGGTTACATCGTGGGTGTTCCGACTGTTTACTGTAGCCATAAAAGAAGTTTAACCGCCCTGTAGCTGAAGTCTATTCACGTCTGTACAAGATTTAGGGCTCATTTTGAAACCAAATTAAAAGTATCCTGAAATAAATTCGTAGAAATATACGGTGTGTAGGTATTTTAAAGTTAAGCGGGTTTTCCGAAGTGTGGATAAGTACCTATGTACATACTAATTATTTATATTAAAGTACCTGAAAGGAACCCCGAATTTTCGACAAGCGCATTTTTGTGTTTCGTTTTATAACCAGACTTAGACTGCGGGCAACACAACAGCTGTGTTTTTGAGTTGGGAACGCGTGTGCTGTCTCACACAAACGTTGATTTTTCATACAAAATTAATTCCCAGCCCCATGGATAGTACTGAAAAACGCCGCCGCTGCCAAAGTGTTAATTTTGGCAGCACCACTAGGAAGCTACCTAATAATTATAATTTTCGTAAGTATAAAAAAAAGTATAAGTCATATCGTACGAACGTAAGGTTTTGTCAACTCACATTAGGCTCTTAAACAACTTTGTTTCCATACAAAGTTGCCAAACTTATTATAATCGTAACAAAGCTGTCATCCACATGCTCGTCACGTCGTCCTCACGAAATGCTTCCCAAATAACCTACTCGTATTAAAAAGGTCCAATTAAAACTCAGATGAGACTCGAGAGCGAAGCGAACTCAAATCTAATTAATACCGATGTTTGTGGACTCCTTCATTCATGATAGTAATGAACTTGAGTAAAAATATAGGTGTATCGTTAAGTGGAATGTTATCCTATTTTTACCTGTGGAAAGAAAGGACTTCATCCATCAGTCGTGGTCTTCGTCCACTGTCCGTAGGTAGTACCTACTTATTACTAGGTACCAAACGTTTTGATAAGAACTGGTCGTATTTGGAAATATATTGCCGTCATCCGTGTTTCACCATTTCTGGACAAGTTCAAGTGAATTTATCGCTAAATACCTTTTTTTCACTATTTTAAAAAGTATTCCGAGATTTTTATTTTTTTAAAAGTGCTATCTCGAATTAAAACACCTAACAAATTCTGAAAATTTATAAATGACACTTACGGGTATATCTTTCGTTTTAACAAGTCATTTGTTAGTATTAGACTTTAGACTGGGATTCGCTGGTTTCACTGTTAAAATAATATTACATTACATAATATGTCGAATTGACAACCTCCTACTTCGAAATCGGTTAAACAGACATTTGATCGTAAAGTGTAATCTAACAGGTAGAAATGACATCCGTTTCAGCAGTAGCAGGCACCTGGTTGTTCCAGGAGTTATTGTAACCGACGCGTGAATAATGGCTAGCTCGGATGTTTTCCTCTTACACGGCTTGAATTCATGGCCTTTTTATAGTTAGTTGTTATGGACATTCTATATCGTTTACTCTAATTTACTGTAAAGTGTTAAATATAACAAAACTTAATTGTAAAGTACTTTAATTTTTTTAAAAAATACTTTTAGAACATACCTAGGAACTAATAATGCTTTTTGCATATACCCCATAATATGTTGGCCACACAATCATACAACCTATATTTATAGGTAGGTAGGTAATTATATTGTGACAGTGTAACCTGTTCTGTGAGAGTATAATAAAACCCCCAATTATTTTATTTGATTTTGATTGTTTCGAGGTCTTTTGCAAAATGTTGGTTCGCTTTTTTTAGTGTTAACAAAACTTTATTAGTTTTATTTTATCCTATAGAGGTAACAACAACAACAACGGTAAAAAGCTAATAATTATCCATTTACCGTTCAAACTTCAACAGAAGGCAATCACAAAAGTCTCGACTCAATACATTGACTATGCGCAAACCATGTTCGCCATACACCGAATATTCAACATAAATCTACAGCCAGTGGGTCTCTTTGTGTAGGGACACGTGTTTTCTACATGTCGACATACCTATTACGGCAACTGACGGCACAAGTGAATTAAATTAAAAATTTAAAAAAACCCCCAACGCAATACGTAATTCACCATTTTTTGATGGCGGCCATCTTGGATTTTAAATTTTATATAGTGGGCTGTATTCTACTCGTTAAGCCCTTTCATTTGATACCCATATTGAGGAGGTCGTGGAAGAAAAAAGTAATCCGCCATTTTGTAGCGGCGGCCATCTTGGACCAATTTTCACCAAACATAGCTAAGAACACTCTCGACTAACTCTACTTTCAAACAAAAAAAACTAAATCAAAATCCGTTCATCCGTTTGGGCGCTACGATGCCACAGACAGACACATACACACACACACAGACAGACAGACAGACAGACAGACAGACAGACAGACAGACAGACAGACACGTCAAACTTATAACACCCCGTCGTTTTTGCGTCGGGGGTTAAAAACTCGAAAAAATTGAATTTTACAAAAGCATCAGAGCGGAACTTTCAATCAATTTTGTGCATTCGGTATGAATTCGGATATTTGTAATTTCCGTGTACGTAGTAGGTGCCCATAAATGGACAAGAAGTATAGGTATGTCTGCCATCAAACTTTTGATTTTCCATTGATGTAGAATAACTCGCATATCGATTTCCGATAAGCATGTTGATTCTGCACCAAGACTACATGAGAGTTGCATAAATTTGATTTCGTAGCAAAAAAGTAGGAGTTTTCAAGGCAGGTACTATATTTTTCAACTTCAACGTGAAATTTAACATAAAGCTCGCAAAACTAATTTAACTGGCTATTTGACTGATCTATTCAAATCATTGAACCAAAGATAAGAATAAATAAATAACTATCACCTAACCACTAATTTACCAACTAATCCAATCAACTGATAAATTCATTAATTAATCATCTACGAACGTTAAAATAATTATAAAGTCTTTATTTTGGAGATGATCAATGTTATCTTTACTAATCGTATTTTCTAACTAATAAACATGGAAAACATAAAAAGACAAAAATATCATAATATTACCTATACCTTATAACATATAAGGTATTATATATTATAATATATGTTAGTTATCTAATTAATATTAAACGTGGAAGTTTGTAAGAATGTATGGATGTCTGGATGAATATTTGTTATTCTTTCACGTCTAAATGGGTTAACCGATTGAGCTCAAAAATTGGTGCTTATCAGCTTATACCCAGGAGCAACACATACATATGTATATAATGCTACTGAACAGCGGGTAAAACCGCTAGGCGCAGATAGTATTATAAAAATATTGTATTTGTAATGTCTACACATAACGGAAAAAGTCGTGAATATTATACATGCATTTTCCTGTTTTAACTTGTTTTGCCATACATTTGTCTTTAATAATAATTAAGATAATTTTATTATTTACCTCGAATGTACATAGATTGTTACTTTTATATCACAATAAATGGTTGCATATGTTAAATACACCCAAACCCGTAGTTCATTTCAAGCTGTTGATTTTTAATTAAAACTTATTTATCTTTCTGATAAATTATTATCATCGTGAAAGGTGTCAAAAACATGATTTACTTGATATCGCTTGAACATTTATCACATTTATTTCATCTTAAGCATGGAGGCCGGGAGCTCACCATATTTTAATAAACTTATCTGAGTGTTTGGTCAAAGAATAGATATATGTTGGTCGAGGCGACGGGGCAAGGGCTGCTGGGGTATATTTGGCCCAACGTATAAGTATATTGCCATCCAACGTGGCAATGCTGCCAGCTTATGGGTCCATTTGAGAGCGGTTTAGAACACTATATTTTCTGTAGATTCGCGCGGCCGATGCAATTTGTGGTTAAAACCAGATTTCTTTATTGCTGTAGGTAGTAGGTAGGGTAGTAGCTGTAGTATTGTTTTTTTTTTTCTCAATATGGAACTTATCCGTCTAATAAGCTCCAGGAGAGTCGCCTGAGATGGTATGGTCATGTCTTGCGCAGACCAGTGGAGTATAAGGAGCAAGACCTCGCGGTAGGCTCTCATATCGTCTCTCACGTCAAGCCGCGCTGGCTTGACGATATGAGAGCCAATAAACTCAACGTGGAGGATGCCGAAGACCAAGCAAAGTGAAGAGAAAGAAGTAGGAAAGCGGACCCTGGCTATTAAACGGGATATACGCTAAGAAGAAGAAGATTAAGCAATTTGCCACGACAAATCTTAAATATTTAAACATTACTTACTATGACGTAGTAAAATGTACAATAATAACAGCAGATGACGTAGTTTACCTGAAATAAGAGAAAATTGTATTATTAACAAGTAGTTACGCGTTAATTTATAACTTGGATATGTGGAAATGAATGCACGGAAACGCGGTAATCATGCAAATAACCAGCTTGGTAGAATTTAATTAATTTCTTTTTAATTACGCAATGCCATTTTGCTTTCGTTGTTTATGTTTTTTAACCAAAAGATAAAAATATGTGACAAAATTTATGTTTAACTAGCTAGAACATAGCGGGTAAAATCTCTCGATTTTAGCTGTACTTTAGCCTATATTATGTTATTCCAGGGTCTAAGCTATCTCTGTACCAAATTTCAGCACAATCGGTCCACCTGTTAAGGCGTGAAAGAGTAACAAACATACATCCAGAAATCCACACATTCTTACAAACTTACACGTTTACAATATTAGTAGGATAGGTAGACTATGTGGTATAATAGGTCCAGGATGCAGGCTTGTAATTTCCCAAAAAAAAAATAGCTGGGCAATGATATAATATTAATATTACATTGTTGCAAAGTAATTTATAGGAAAAATGTTGTCAATATGTGTATTTTAATTTATATATGTAATACCTATAGGTTACCTGAAAAAATTAAGTTATTAAAAGGCAATATTTTTAACAAAAACTTAAGGGACTGGTTAATATGCAAATGTTTTTATACCGTTAAAGATTTTTTAGATTATAATGATAATAATATTATGTAAGGTCTATGGTACGGCAGTGCTTGCTTCGCGCTCGACTTGGCGGGGGCACTACCGTGCCCCCAGATATAATGTTTGCTATAAATATAAATTTAATATTTGCACGTCTGCTTGCAGGCTGAATGCACTGACTTAGTTTTAAGCAATGTTAAACAACCTTTGTAAAATTATGCATTCTAGCAAATAAACGATTGATTTGATTTGATTTGATTTACAGTAGGTACTCGTATCTTATGACATATCCCTCCACCATAGGCTTTAGATTTACCTAATCAAATGGCACAAATTTGCTAATCTTGACTGAGCATACATTATGTTTGTGCCGTTTTGGGGTAGAAACTACGGGTCCATAGGGACCGGCTGCTTGGGAGATGTATAAAGAGCTGGCCAAACGTTTGGTGGAGACATCAGCTGTCCTGACCAGAACGCTAGCTTCTATTTTAGTCAAACAATTAAGTAGCTGTTATATTCAGCGGGGCAATGACACTAGCATTTTGGCCACATATCTATAGAACTAATAGACAACAACTATAGAAATATTAGATTTAGTTTTTTACTTAGATTTAATCGTATATTTTGATTTTATTTTTAAAGTGTTATTAAATAAAATTAGTCAAAAAAGAATATTAGGGTGATTCCTGAGAGGCAAAATTTTACGTGTCTGGGGGAAAAAACTACCCGTAACGTAAAAATTCTACCCAAAGGTATTTTTTTTCTGTTAGATTAAGGTTTGATCTACTTGATGCATGATAGAAATCAGGTTAAATTTAGCTGGAAGTATCTAAAAAAAATGGTAAAAGCCCTGAAATTTGATTACCATGGGGTGTCCCTTACACATTTTTGGAACAAAATGGTTTTTTTACACTAATTTGTAAAAGGAATTTAATTAATTGCTGTGATCTAAGCTGTAAAGGGTGAACTGTTATATGATCAAAAAAATATGCGAAGGCTGTACTCAGCGGAGTTTTAGAAAAAATAACAAATTTAGGTTTGTCCCCGGACAAAAAGTGATTACCATGGCGCGCGACATAACTACCCACATTTCACAAACCACAAGACTTAGAAACTTGTACGCACGATGTTGGCTAACTTCAATTGCGCTCTAAAGATCGTGAAAAGGGGTTGCTCCTCTCGTTATTATAAACTGGATTTACGAAGGTAAGAAATTGATTACCGTGGTTTTGGTTCACTAGGTCATTGATTACCATTTCCATGTTTAAAAATATTTTTTTATCCTTTACGTTTTTTTAACTAGGGTGTGCAGTTAGGAAAAGGGTATTGTTTATCATATATTTTATCATTATTGGTCTTTAATTATGGTATTTAAAAATATTGACAAAAAACTATACAATTTTGATTTCCATGGTATTGATTCTCATGGCATTTTACCACGGTGATCAATTTTCAACTGAGTTTTCTTGCGCATTCATTCATATTTTTTATACTTTTTACCCGACTACAGCGAAGCCAGGTAGGGAAGTGATTTTGACAGTCTATACTTGTATATTTTATTAGAATCAGATGGTTTTTTTATATATATATTTTACTATATTTAGTAGACTGCCGCTTTGGCTTATGCGGCACCATTATATCCCCACATTAAAATAATCAGAAAACCAAACTGAACTGAATAAACAAACTGATATATGAATCAGATGGCAGTGTAAAGTTTCAGCCAGCCTGTGGTCTGTAGTTCTTCAACAGGAATACCTCATAGGTGAGCCTTCATCCCAGAAACTGTCATGAGATTGAGTTTTAACATCAGTTTGGTTAATCTGGACTGAAGTTGCAGCCAGCCCATAGTTTCGTTTTGAATTAGCAAATTTCTTCACTGATGCGCTTTTACACCGGAAGATTTCATAATCAGATGGTATATTTATATATAACAGTTTGGTTATTCTAAACTGAAGTTGCAATCAGTCACCCACAAGTGCGGCAGACGACCATATAAAGGTCGCTGAAAGACGCTGGAAGCAGGCCGCTTCCAACCGGTATATATAGAGGTCTAAAGAGGAGGTCCATGTTCAGCAGTAGACGTCCTATCGCTGAGATGATATGAGGTATGCTGCAAAAATAAAACGAAACTATGGGCTGACTGCAACTTCAATCCAGATTAACTTAACTAATGATATATATACAATCTGATGACAGCTTCTAGAGTGAATCCTGTCAGTGACCGTGACTGAGAGCTTAATCTCATATTCTAAGACTATTTATTCAATAATTTTACATAGTTTAAGACAGCATTACGATAATTTTATTTAGTTTACATGATTATTATATAGAGAGCCAATATAGACCTTTTTAATACTTTATGTTTCGTGTATATTTGCTTGGATCACCATTTTAAGTCATTTCTATTTTATAGGTATATGATTAGTATGTAGAGGTCAATATTTAAATAAAAACGTAGAATTCAAATAAAATAGTTTTAATTTTGATTCCCATGCCACACTTTATTGATTCCCGTGGCACCAAAAATTTAAATTTAAATATCTTCTGAACAAAACAAGTTATAATGGTCCCTATTTGATGGATGTGCTTATAATGATGTGAAATTTGATGTTTTGCATGTAAAATTCAACAATACTAAGATTTAAAATCTGCCACGGGAATCACTTAAATACACCCGATCTCAGGATTTACCCATTACGAAAAGTAGTAAGTATTTAATTCTTAAAGAAATTTTACAGATTGTCATTTTCGTTCGCGTGTTAAAATTTACACAGAGTAGATTTAAATTAAAGGTAATAAATTAGTTTTGGACGTCTAAAAGGTACATTGAAATAATAAAATATGAGCATGCTAAACTGTAAACAGCTGGTATCACAGCAGTTGGTGTGAACATAAAAACAGCACCTTTATCAGACACTTTAATTAAAATTTTGAATTTCTTCTGCTAAAATATTGTTCGGTAAACAAAATGCGCAAATATCATGAAACTCACTTAATAAATTATTCAATAAGACAATTATTAAAATTGTGAAGCGGTGTTGGGTGTAGGTTAGTATTTAGTATTAGGTAAATTAGTTTTGTGCGATTTTTCCACTCATTATGACCGGTATAATGTTCAGTGGAGAATAAAAAAAATTGGTCTTTTTAATACTACCCAACATTGTTCATATTGCTTTGTGTGTTATACATAGTATAATGTATGTAATATACGAGTACATTAATATACACATCAAGAGTGAATAGGTTCTTACTAAACAAGCGTGCTACAACTTCGACTGCATCGTCACTTACCAACAGGTGAGATTGCAGTCAAACGCATGATTAGTCTTCTATATAAAAAAAAAAAACATATAATATCTAAATATATACGAGTCCATAAATAGATTTAAGGTTAGTCACTGATATTGCATTAAGAGAGAGTGTGCAGCGAAATCTAGTGATCTTTTGTCACGCCTTGCCCTTTAGTCCATGTCGTAAACGCTATACGCTATGCTTAGGTAGATACTAGTATAAACTTACTCTATTTAAGACCTAATGGACCAAACATAAAGTCCATTTTAATTAAAAATAAACT
Organism: Hemithea aestivaria; assembly: GCA_947507615.1. Classification (NCBI taxonomy): domain Eukaryota; kingdom Metazoa; phylum Arthropoda; class Insecta; order Lepidoptera; family Geometridae; genus Hemithea; species Hemithea aestivaria. The sequence continues at coordinate 10,281,278 of OX382340.1, forward strand.
AGTATAATATTATATGACTAAAAAGATACGAGTAACACCGGTTGTTACCTATAAGATATGGGATAGGTTTGTGTTCTGTATGTGGGTGGGTGTAAATGACACAAGCGTAGCTCGGTTAACACTGTTGTATTCATGCGAGGGTACATGGTTATATCTTACTTACTAACTAACTATAGAATACTGTCCTCCCTTTAAATTGGAGGTAAATATTACAAATAACATGGAAAGTAACCTAATATTTAAAGTACTTTTTATAGTCTACTGGTGGTTTGTTCCTGCGAAGACGACTCGGTACACTCGGATCGTCTGACTGTGGCGTACTGAACATAGGGCTACTGCTAGTGGTCGATTTAGGTGTCATAGCTTCTGGTGTTCGACATTCAGGTTGCATAGACGAACTGGGAATATTGTTGTCTCTGCCTGCGGTGACAACAACGTCAGGATCAGAGCGTGGCGGGGTACTTCCTCGCTCGATGGTACCGGAGCTTGCCTCAGGATCTGCATTATCACCGTCCGGTCGACTCCCTAGTGCTTCTTCTGATCTGAGAGTTTGGTCATGTTGCAGACCATGCAGGAATCTTGGCAGCAACTACAAGGTTGGCCACACAACCTATAATAACCTATTGTGATGATAGAACTCTTGATTGAATAAAAGTAGGGTTCACTCCCTGTTCTGTTGGAGAATAAACCGCTTTATAAGCTCAACAGATCTGTAAGGAGAGATCGCCGAATGGTGATCGCGTCTCGGTTTAGACCGTGGAAGCGTGGATCCTGGTCGAGGAAGACGGAGGACTAAGTTGAATGGCGTGCCCATGTCCAGCTGTGGACGAATGTGTGATGATACTGATGTGTGATACTGATGTTTAATGATGATGATACTCAATAAAGTACGCATTTACGTAACTATATAAACTTGCCATCTCTTTTAAAATGCAACGCAAAATATCTCAGACATCCACAAATTCCTATAGATTAGGTACTATAGAAGAAGATGGATGTTTGGTACGAGCAACTACACCTGTAAAACATGAAACTCATCAATCCCCTATCTCTGGAGGTAGAAATTGGCAATTGTGTCACGTCAAGCGAGGGAATTGGCATGCACAAGCGCTTACACCAGTCGAATTAGAAAACCAGTGGTGTGTGTTAGCTTCCATTTCGTCCATAGTCGTACAAAATAGGATGTGATTTTATATACAAATAAAATCATAGCGAATCACGAAAAATGTAATTTGAAACGAGAAATCGTATCGGCACAAATTGGATTCTATTTAACAGAATTTGTAAATACCCCAAAGCCCAAACCAAAGTTAATGCTCGGTTACATCAATCTCGGAACAAAAATAAATCAAAAATAGAAGTATCCTTTTGATCTCGTGATAGGACGTTGACAAGTCTGAACAATCGTACAATAAAATGAGCGAGTCATAAAAATACGATCAAAGCAAGCAAGGTGGCCTTTAAACGATGTACAAAAGGAGTAAAAATACACTCGGCTGGCCAGCGCCGTCATTCATCATACAACTGGGAACGATAGGACATACGTCGCGGGCAAACGTGAGTTTGTAGATTCAATTATAAAATTGATCACTGTGGGGAGTTTTAACCATATTGTGGTGGAATTATACAAACGTAAATGTAGAATGTGCCTGCCTTTGGTATCATAAAGTTTTATTTTTATTTCGGATTAAACAGGCGTTTGACCACTTTCATACCTACAATATGTAGAGGGCAGAGGGTATTCGCGTTATACCAAATTTGCATGAAAAAGCGCTTGTTGCTAAGACAGTATTATGTATCCACTCCCACCTTTTCATATATATTTTAGTAATAACTATCCAAATACATTTCCCCAACTTTCAGTAATTCCAAAACAAAATCTTAACCGAACGACCCTAAAGGAAAACACTGAAAGTTATTTCTGATATTTGCGCCCGTAGGCGGTCGTCTGAGCCCCTCATTATACGGGACAAGGTTCATTAATATGTAAATCAAAGAAAGAAAAGCACTTACTGGAACGCACCTGTACTGTTAACCTACATCGGGGAATAGAGTGTAATCGACTGTCGACTACCGCTCTGGATCCAGTAATATCCGGATAACTTTTACTACCGCTCACTAAAGCCCTAAAGATCGTCTCCACGGCAAAGATAGCGTCGCCGTGCAATGTTGAGTTAATTTCCTTCGCTTCGTGCTCATAAATTATTAAGCAGAAAACAATCTTATTCATATACACACGAAAGATTTCACCCAACCCGATAAGGGTAAAATCATCCTTACGCTATTCGCGGATAAGACCTTTCTGTTTACATAATAAAAACGAAAAAAAATCAATGAGCCGGGTTTCGCCGAGTGTTTTGTCTTTCCACTTTATATTGTGAGTCTCAGCTTAAATGAAAGTCAGTACGAAAACGCTTATTCGGCGAGGTGAAGAGCTTTACGTGTAATATTCTTACCGATCCGGCGAAGCAGCGTTCACCGCCACTCTAGCGACCTTTTTAGCTTCACCTTTAGGATATTTCCAAATGAGGGCAAAGAGTAAACGACGACAGTCATTTCGCACAGATGGCCAGACTAAATTACTGCGAGCAAGCGTGGAGTCAGCGACCGGTCATCATTTCGGTTTAACCTAGATCTGTTCGAGATGTGATTTTCGTTCTTCACATCTGGATTTGTGAAGCGTTCGTTATTCAAGCGAAATCGGTTTAATTTTCGAAAAGCTGCTCTAATTCTGCTTCCATTTCAAAATAGCAACGGAAAATTTCTGAAAGCGTGTCGAAGTGAATTTTACTCGTAGTGAAACAAAATATATACCTATATTTTCTTTAAGACCATAATTCCACACTTCCAGAAAATACGACAAAACGCTGACTCTGACTACCGCAGACTGGGACCCGAGAAACTTCACCGACATTTTTGTCACGTAACAAAAATGTTTACGACCGATACATTTTCCTGATCTAATATCTCAATAAAACCAATCCTTCCAAATTAGCCTTGTTTGTTTCTTCTTGTTTTCCGAACACATAAAAGAAAAAGTTGTAAAAAGACTTGCCTATAGATGACGCATGCACAAATAATATTTATGTTATATTCTAGATTCTCGGAATGTAAAGAATAGAAACCGCAAATGTGAACCCATTGTGTGCCTGTGTGTCATCGCTCAAGAATAAATCCGCTATAACTCACGATATTGCCATGTCGCACATGAAAAACTGTCATACGACAGCTTCCATAGAAATTCGCGAATGCTCGGCCTAAATTCACGCCACCTGCTACTTGCCAATGTGTTCAGGGATTATCATATTCATGTGTCAGGGCTGTGAAGGCGCGGAGAGGTAAGTCTTCGTTATTGAGATGCCTGATGCCGGCCCTGGAATGTCGGGAATACCCGTCAGATTATATTATTCCATACCTTCATGGTTTTGCAGGTTCAGGGTATGCAGGGGTTTATTACGGTAGTCCGGTATTATTGTGGTACAAAATGTTTACAATCGCTCGCCGTTGGGATTCGCATTTTACCCTTGAGACTTAGGTAGGTACTTAAATTTACTGAACCCCTTAAAAATCACGATGCCTTTTTGATGATTTTTTCAATTATTGAAATACAACGTATGGCAAAAATTATCATAAACTTAATTTTAATAGAAATTTACATCTGACAGGTTCGGACGGATTGACAGATGAAAATTTTCGCCTATATTAATAATGGATTTTTTTTTCATACTTATGCTTTTAAAATAGATAATTGCTTACTTGATAATACAACAAAATTGATAATTATAGAGGTATTATAAAAAATATACTGTCCGTACTTGATCAAATATGTGTACAGTGTCCCTAATATATGGATTCATATTTGTTTTGTTATAGCTTTGTGTCATTTAACTACTAATTAATTTGGTATAAGTGAGTCAGTCAGTCGGTAGTGATACTTAACTACATAATAATTTCTAAAATTACTACTTGAAAGATATATTTAAATTGGATTTAAATATATACTTCAATTGAAACCAAATCCAATTGAAAGTTAAATTCGACTGGTAGAGGCACAGAGCCTTTGTAAGGCTAATTTAAAATTTCAATACCGATTGAATTTCCAAACTAAATCGTTCGAGTTAGTTCTAAGTTGGGAAATTAACCTATTCTTGAAGCCAATAGAAGTCCTTTGCGCAACCTAGCAGTTTAACTTCTATGTTATATTATGACTTAGATTTTGCCCTATAACATTGTCCGTATTTTTATTTTAATTATTTTATTGTTCAGCACAACGCTAGGACTAACTTAATGCTAAAATGGCTTATAATAGGGAAAGAAAATAATATTATTTGACATGTTGCTATGCACAGCATTTTTTCGTTTTATTTTTATCGTTTATCCCAGGAAAATTATTAATTACAGAGACATCATCTATTATAAGTATGTATTTACAAAAGAAAAGTATATAAGTATTATATCCGTTATCCTAACCACCATATCACAAGCATTAAGTTGCTTAGCTTGGGGTTAGGTGGCGCTGTGTGAAATGTCCTGAAATATTTATTTATTTATTTATTATCATTTGTAATATCTTTGGTAAATAAGTCCTCATTAGATACATAACATGTATAAATATATTATATCGACTGAGGCACGGCAAAGCGTGCATGTAAACGTTTGTTTTTGATAACCGGATGACTTCACTTGGCGGGCCAAATTTTTTATTTATTTAATTACGCATAATATGCACAGAAGATAAAGATGAGAAAATATAATATACTGGTGTATAAATCAAGTAGTTGAAATTAAATAAAGGCATTTGCCACGAGTAGTTAAAATCGAGATATAAATTATTTCCTCTTAGATTAAAATAAGAAGAGAAGATACAGTACGTGCTATCGTTGCTATAGCCAAACTTGAGCTTCGGTCGGAAAGTATCGCGTCGGTTCCCGCGCGCCGAAGTCAAATTGTGTGCATGGATCTAATTGGCGCGGTCCATTTGCGAGACGCCTGTACCGTACCAATATTATTATTTTCATCTATGTAAGTATCTACTTATTTCCTTCATAATTTACTACATAATGTGCCCAAAAAATGATCGATGTTTGATAATTAATCCTTATTCAACAGATTCGTTTGAAATCGAATAAAACGATTGAGCACGCAAATATTGGTTCGCCAATTATGCAAGAATTATCCTTTTCAAATTCGGTTCGCTTTGAACTTCATACGGTTGAATTAATTAATTATGAGGCTATAGAGTAATTTTCTTGTTTGCAACTTGAAAGGCTACAAAAAGGCCGCAAGTTCTAAGAATGTGATTGCTTTGGTCAAAATATCATCAGATCGAAAGAAAAAATGAACTCAGAGAAGCTACCCTAAATAGTATCCATTTCAAATATTAACTAGCAGTACCTACTTTGGTGAAATAACAAACTAGGTTGGTGCGAGAACCCAAAGTGATTTTAGGCCTACAATAATGAGAACCTCCGGCTGGACACGTCCCTTTTTTTTGCGAGGGGAAATGCTTTTATGCATACCCGAACCTCCCGGGGAGAGGCACGGGTCACGTGGGACTCATTTGCCGGCGGGAGTGCAAGGCCGACAATATAATACCCACTAAAACCCCTCGGTAGGCCGTCTTTCCGCCTTCATGGGGCAGGATGGGGTCGCAGTTGCATTCACCATTCCACCCCAGCGGTGAAGTGCCATCCCCTGCCAAGCCTAGATCTGCAGGGCACGCAGATCCTTTTCCATCTGCTCTTGCTTCAATCGGTACCCGAGCTCCACTGCTCCTACTCTGGTGAAATATATGTTCAAACTAGCTGCGCCCAGCAGTTTTACCTGCAGTACTAATGTAGCCTATGTGTTATTCCAAGGTCTTAGCTATCTCTGTACAAAATTTCAGCTCAATCGGTTCACACGTTTAGGCGTGAAAGAGTAACAAACATCCCGACATCCATTCTTACAAACTTTCACGTTTATAATATTAGTAAGATCTTTACAACTATTTTGGATACCTAAATTCCTTTATCAGAAGTTCCCACGTTCTTTCCTCATATTGAGCGTCAGCGACTCTCGACGACACGAAATCGTCGCTCCTCGGCGTTGCCTTCACAACTCTCTCCGAATGTGGTTACCAGACGTTGACTGGCACGCGTCACCCACCGAGCACTACGTGACGCCTTTGACGAGAGTACCTACACCGGTAAACCTTTGAAAGTAAAATACTGCAGGATTTGTGAGAAAATAACAATTTAAAAGGCAAAATTAAGCATTTAAAAGGAAAGAGTGACTGATTGACTGTCTGATCTATCAACGCACAGTCCGAACCACTGAACGGATTCGGTTGAAATTTGGAATAAAGATAGGTTTTATGACGTAGACCTCCGCTAAGAAAGGATTTGACAAACCGCGAGTATAAGCTTGTATTGTATAATATAATATATAATGTTTCATCAAATTTGTAAGAAAAATAGCATAGCAAAAGAGCAATGTTAATACTATTAGAAAATTAGTATTATTAAACCAGTATCATAACACAGCAGGGAAAATGCCTGCCTTACCTCTTTCCACTCTTTTGTTTAGTAGGTACCAAAGATGAGCAGATGTTAAAAAAATTGGGTACATTCATTTAAACAATCAGTTATTATTCCATGGAGATAGTCTTGAAAACTGTGCTTAAGGCGAGCAAAGGTATCTTCGCGGCATATTCTTTAGCGATGTTATATTATCTTTGTGTAACAAATAGTTAACGAACACTAATATAATTCCAGCTTAATTAGTAAACTAGATTAATTGAATGCAGTTACATTAAGCATTGTTCTGTATTATAATATTAAATTGTAGTAGGTATTTAGGTAATAAATAACTATATGCTATGCAACACGTAGTGTGTTTAGCAAATACACACACATTACTAGGTCGTCTCAACAAGCGTAGAATAATTATAGACATGCCATAATAAATAAATAATGTTGCCATCGATGCATTTATACCTGTTGTCAAATGTGTGTAAAAACATTGTTATGTTTATCCATTAATCGAGTTCCATTCTGACCAACTAGTTGATCGGTTTAGTAGGTCGGAATGGAAGTACAGTTAGAAAATTTACGCGTATTTTCAACAAATGGGCCATCAGATTTTTTTACCATGTCCAAGTAGGTACAATTTTCCAAAAATGACGTTAAGATCTGAGTGGTAATATTGATGCCTCCAAAAACATAACTTGTAAAAAAAACCAAGTCTCGCAACTCGTAGTTCTTCTACCGTAAAAAGTTGTGAGATCCATGTGTTAGAAATTGTGATACATAACGATTTAAATGCTTAATAAACGATGCGAAAAAGCAAATCAACCAAATTAAAAATAAACAATATAGAGAATGACATAGTCTATGGCACTATGGTCTGTCATAAGTCATGATGACAAAGCGGCTAGATGGAAGTATGTGATAAAATAGCAACAGAAAAATAGTAAACTATGTAATTGCCGAAAATATAATACAGTTCAACAAGTAAATATGTACTTTTATTCAAGATCCTGTTGGTATGTATGTTTGATTATAATAATTCAGAAGTGGGATGAACCTGACGAACGCTAACATGTCCAAATGCTGTTAGTAAGAGCTGTTCATGACGGAATGGATATTGAAAGAGATTGGGTATGTCATCATATTATGCCATTATTATACTTTTTCATTAATAATAGTTCTAGTGAGTTACTAGGTAATTGTAGATCGATCTGGAAATTTGGCTGAGCGGTGAAATGCGCGTCAGCGATGTGCACTGCTTTGCGTTTTCGACGCAACGCTATGGTAAGTTGGCAGCAACTGGTTGTGCCCAGGTATTTATTTTGCTCACTTATTATTGTGTTTAATATTTTGTATCAAACGATAGCTTTGCTGGTCTGTGTAGTTCAGAGTTCAGAAGTCTAACAAATTTTATTGGTTTAATTTTCTGTAGTGTAATAATAATTACACACACACATTACAGTATACTTAATAATAATTAATTATTAAAATAAATAAAACGGACAGTTCTACCTCTATATTATGGTGGGTTCGTGTACAATGTCCTACACACATATTTTGGTACCTACATAATATTGTTGCACAATCTAAACAGAAATCTTGCTGATTAAAATGTAGTGCCTAATATCATGTACTTTTCTGTGAGGTACTTGATTAGACAAGTTATTTTATGTTGCTGATATTTTATGTGATATTGCTCTTCGGAGCAATGACCTTTATGTTAAATTAAACTAAATTTTAACAAACCTTTACTGTAATCAATGGTAAATAATAGTTATTTTGCTATAGCGAAGTTGCTAGAATAAGCAAATTTTGCATAACCTTATTTGATTTGGTGAGAAGATAAAGGAATAAATAAAATGAATTACTGTTCATATTAAGGCATTTCTTGTCATGCTTGAGGAGGTCAGTTTTGAAGATAAGGCACTGGCCGCACTGATCTGTCAAGTTTTGCTTCTTTGTGAAGAATAGCTGATAGTATAATATATTTTGAATTTTGCTAAATTGTACAATATGTTTTCCAATGGAAGTAAGAGAATCTTACTCTAGCATTTATGATGAAATTATTACTGACCATATCCTTATCGCAGACTTTCCTAGCACAGTGTTTATGATACCTTGAGAAGGTGGACATTAGCAGAGCTGCGGCACCCAGCCACACGTTGGAGCTACAAGCAGAAAAGAGGAATGTTCAACGTGTGGGTTTTGAGTACCTAAGGTATTATGAAACTGTTTGTCAATGTTACCTTCAAAATATGGCATCGGTTCACATTAAGTTCACTTTAGACTTTGTAACAATTCGGTTCGTAAAGATTATTTTATTAATCTTCTATGCTTAATACTGAGACGGAATGTATAGTGTACCGTAAAGTCTATTACTATAGTTATTAATCAGTCATATTCCCATTGGCAATTAATAATAAATCTTGAAGCTTAGCCCCTGAAGCAAGGAAATATGATATTAGAGAACCATTTTTAAAACTAAAACATTGAATATGTTTTAAGTAAATTATATCTGCATTAATTATATATATCTGTATACATGTAGAGATGATGTACCTATACCCAGTAGGTATTGACACAAAGTATTTTTACATTTGAATTACTATAGCTATAATATTGGATACAGAGTTTTCTAGAATCAAATTGAATTTTAATATCAGTGAACCAGAACAATATTTTGGTTCAGAAAGTAAAAGAAAAAAAGTGTTTAGTGAAATAAAATGACAGTAAAAGCACGGCTTATACTAAATGTTCCCAATGAGGTCGAAGTGACTGTGATATTATAATATTGTTCTGTCAGTCTTAGGTCCGTCTAAACATAACATTGTACCTTGAAATGTGTCTTTTATTATTATTACAATTTGCATGCTGAAAAGCGGACTGTAGCAGACTATTATATTATAGAATAGAAAACTCCTTATTGTTCACACAAATACAGCAATATAAACTTGGAACTAAGGTTGCACAGAGGGAAGTGTTACGATTGGCGGTCTTATCACTGATGGCGATCTCTTCCAGACAACCATATTATAATAACTTGTTATCTTTTGTATACATACTCTCGCAATGAATAACTTTGAAATTTGAACTTTGAGTATATAATGTAGACTTATTAATAAATGTAGTGTATTCCACAATGAATGATGTTGACTCATCAAACTGATATTTTATGGATATATATTCTCACATATTATTTGGGAGGCCTACAGCTATGGTGCATAAATAAAGTAGTGAAGAGCCAATAAATAGCTTCCACATATAAAGTGATAACACCATTATATGCAAAAGGAATAAGGATACAATATTATAACAGATGACATATTATCTTTTTGGAAGGGTTTACATAATTCTTATCATAGACTTGAGTAAATGAAATGTATGTGTACAATCATTTGAATGCTCTTAGGGCAGGTTGTCTATTACAGAATGATTTACGGGTTACCACCAAACTACTAATGGGGGGATTTATACTGCTCACTACATAGCTCAGATTTCATATTATTGAATGGTACAGAAGAACAAATAATAAAATAATTTTGTGATAATTTGTATTCATAGTTGGAATTCTGGATTTGCCCCAGATGTCATAAAGTAGAATTATTGTTATGACACTACATGATTTATAAACGTGAGCATGTAACCTTTTGTAAAGAAGACATTTTTTTAATTATTGCAATTGTTACTACCTACTTTCTATGTAAGGCAGATTTGAAATTTAATTAGGTAAATTATTTAGATATGATTACATTTAAAAGTAACGTTATGCAATGGTTACCTGTCGTTTGAACTATCTAGTACCATCTTTATAGGATAGTAGTATCCAGTCATTAAGTTAAGATTACTAGTAGTACTAGTTTAAAAGTATGTTCAGGCTACCATATTTACACATTGTTTGTTGATAGAAACACTTCAAAAGTAAGTGTGAAATTACATGATCAGTAAATGTCAATGGTCCATCTATGAATGTAGTGATCAATGAATATCAATGGTCCATCTATGGATTTAGTGATCAATGAATATCAATGGTCCATCTATGTTGTGTATATCTAGGATGTGTATATGAAGTCACTTAAATTATATAACATTAAAGCATGAAGAGTTTAGTGGGAAGTATTATGTAAATGAGAATTTACTTAATATTTATTCATAGGTGAATAAGAATTGTTTTAGATAAAGATATAATTAGTCTTCCACACTGTTAATAATATTATTTTGAATGAATGGTAAGAGACCAACAAACAAATGATGAACTGAAACTGTCTTTTACTATATATGTAAATATAGGTTACATTTATACACATTGGTACACATGCACAGAATGTTCTCGTTTAGATCCATTTGATAACTAGGTGATATAGTAGAAGGCATATCAAATATAAAGACTAACTGACAGTTTATATTTGGAGGACCATAATTAAATATTGATGATATTGCATTTTATAATATAATATGGTATTAAGTTTCATTTCACAAACTTAAAAGTTAACTTATAATTGTATGAGCTTGGATGAAGAAATTCCCACAGATTCGAGGTCCTTTGGCCGCGACAGACATAACCAATGTAAACACCACAATGCATGACAAGTGATGGCAAATTTTGGTATTGTCATTTAAAATAGAATGTTGTTTTTAAGATTTGATGAATTGGGTATGTTGATATTGTTCAGACCTAAATGATGGTACATTTCTTCATGCTAATAAGATGGTGCTCTCAAAGGGAGTCATTGTTCACAAATTGTCACTATCATATATCAGTAACTTTCTGAAGGGACTCACTTTATGTTTTGGACAGCGTCAAGATAGAAAATAATGTTGTAACCGGTATGGAAACTCAATTTATGTGGAATTACTATGAAGCATTTGTGTGACTGTACAATTGTACAATGTCTATAATATTAGCAAGTGTTAGTAAAGAATTTGAGTTCTTATAATAATTAACAGTTATTGACATATATATTGAAAAAATGGCGACTTGTGTATTATGTATGAGTTATGGGAGTCCGTTGTGTTTTTTATGTGAATTACATTAAGACTTGGTGACTGTTACGAGTTAGAACTCATACCTACAATAAAATATATATGTGACCCTGGTGAGGGAGTAATATGTTGAACTCATACCTACTATAAAATATATATATGACCCTGGTGAGGGAGTAATATGTTCTAAGTTGGCCAGATTTTTATCTGGCAAAGTTATGTAAATGTGACCCTGGTGAGGGAAATATCTGTTGTAAATTGGCCAGAGCTGGCAATGTTTTGTAAATGAGACCCTGGTGAGGGAAATATCTGTTGTAAATTGGCCAGAGCTGGCAATGTTTTGTAAATGAGACCCTGGTGAGGGAAATATCTGTTGTAAATTGGCCAAAGCTGGCAATGTTTTGTAAATGAGACTCTGGTGAGGGAAATATCTGTTGTAAATTGGCCAGAGCTGGCAATGTTTTGTAAATGAGGCCCTGGTGAGGGAAATATCTGTTTTAAATTGGCCAGAGCTGGCAATGTTTTGTAAATGAGACCCTGGTGAGGGAAATATATGTTTTTGGCCAGAGTTGGCGAAGATTGATGGCTAGAACTGCCAAAGTCCCGGTTGGCCAAAATTGGCGAAGATTGTTGGATAGAGCTAGCAAAGTAATCAGTGGCCAGAGCTGGTAATATGCGATGATGATATCATATGGTTCAGATCAATATGAAGATTTTGTTGATGAGACACCGACACACCGTAACAGACATTTGACTTCACTAATCGTACTATGATATCAAGAATGCAACATCAAAGCATGAGAATCGTTATTTAAGAGAGACAAATCTTAGTGCTAAGCAATGACCTATCGAGTTTTCCGGAAAATGATTCAGTCTTCAAGAAGTTCTAAATACTGGAAACGCAGATGAATGAGGTATTGTTAGCTTAATTTATATGGCCATATAATATCTACTTGAATGTAATAGAATATCTATGAAGAGCCTTTATGAAGAATAATGGTTGCCATGGATACTGTTGCTCATAATGTCATCTATGTTTTAATTATTGAAATATTATGTAAATGCAAGAAAATGTATAAAATGAAGATATACAAAGAATTCTGAAGATATCAAACAAGCTTTCAGATGTACTATACTAGGAATAAAGAATATCCTTTATAGATCAAAAACGTTGACCAGAAGGAAAATCTGCTATACCCAGCAAATAGATCAATAAAACCAAGATGAATGCCAATGGGTATTGTACACATTATATCATAGACCGATGATAAAGGATATTTATAAACAAGACAAGGACATTGATTACATTGAGGTCTATGTTCCAGTGGTCTACCACTCGCCTATAAGATACCTGATTGGATGCCAAGAAGGAACTAGAAACAGATACACCAACTGGATGGAGTCACAGCATTCTTACTCAGCAAAGTTACTGAAGAAACTTACATTTATAACCTGGTTATGAGGATGAACATTATGATTGTAAACTAAATATGTCAATGTATAATAGACACGAGCCAGCGAACAAACTATTGGCACAGACAATTAAATATTGCTTTAGAATTTGGGATGCCTTGCTCAAGAATAAATCCATATGTTTATATTGTAAATGGAAAAGATGTGATTGTTATAGCAGTATAATATATCGATGATATAGATCATTATAACATTAAGGAAATGTCATAAATTATAAAAAGAGATACAAAAATAAAAAAGGAAAGGTGCCTGAAGGATTTAGGAACAACCAAACATTACATTGGTTCCAGAATATCACAAGAATACAAAATTTAATTTCAATTGAATAAGCAATATATACAAAGATATTACAACAGTCAGCCCACTAATGAACATTGGGTGGCATGAGGTATCAGAAGGCAACAATGCTTATGAAACTCGTCTATAATGTACCTAATTATAATGGAAATGTTACCAGTTGTTGTGATGCAGACTAAGCAAATGATACTGAAGATAGAAGATACATATTTTCACTCCCATTATGCCATAAGCTAGAATTATGGAAAACAAAACATAGCCTTATCTAAAGTGAAGCATATTATGGAAAAAGTTATGCCATTTGATAAGTCAATGTGATAATATAGATGGAGATGACTGGAAGCTCCTTCGTCGGCATATCAGCAGATGACTGTCTTTAAATAAATAATCATGATAAAAGTAATCAAATTATAATATCTCTTTAATAAAATGCCAATTTCACTAAGAAAGTAATTTCGCATGATAAACGACGTAGTGCCATTCAAACGAAAAATTAATTATGACAATAAGATGTAAACATTTTAAACTTAATAAAACAAACAGCAATATCCATTTTCTTTTATTAAAATGATTTACAACAACACAACGCGAATATGAAGCTTAACTAAAAAATTTTTATTTAATCTAAATCAAATTATTGCTCTGTACCATTAGTTGTCGATATTTAAAAAAAAAATGTACTTGCTCAAATGTATTTACTATCCCGAATACGATGTACTGTCGGTAGTATGGGGACATACACCAACAAAGAATGGCCGAGATGTGTTTGGGGATAGGGACATCCCCATGGCAGAACGGCCGATTGTTAGAAATTGTGATACATAACGATTTAAATGCTTAATAAACGATGCGAAAAAGCAAATCAACCAAATTAAAAATAAACAATATAGAGAATGACATAGTCTATGGCACTATGGTCTGTCATAAGTCATGATGACAAAGCGGCTAGATGGAAGTATGTGATAAAATAGCAACAGAAAAATAGTAAACTATGTAATTGCCGAAAATATAATACAGTTCAACAAGTAAATATGTACTTTTATTCAAGATCCTATTGGTATGTATGTTTGATTATAATACATGTTACCAACGCGGTAAAAACTTTTATGTTTTAAATTAATAAATCGACTTTGCAATATCACTATTATGTTGGTATATTTACTTTTTTTTATAGCAGATTAAACGATGTGATTGACGATGCAGTCGAAGTTGTAGCAGGCTTGTTCAGTAAAAACGTATTCACTCTTGATTTGAACAAACCCACGTTATAGCATTCGGGAAACACTAAGAGTGGTAGCGAGTTCCATAGCTTCGCCGTTCTCATAATGAAAGACGAAGCAAATCGCTTCGTCCGAGCTGTTGGTATATTCACCAGAGAGACATGTGAGAGATACATTGTGTTTATATAGACATGATACACAGTCTAACTAAACCTGTACCACCAGATTCAAGATTCAACAATACGGGAAATGATTATTATATTCCCGTGAGAACGAGTAAGGGTATTCATGTGGAACCAACTCGGGAATTAATATATATGCCACTACTTAACGCTCGTGGCATCGCTTGCATTAAAAACCCTTTTTTAATAAGTCACTTTTGAACCACATTGTAGCGACGTTGCACTTAAAAATCGCACGTCAGAAATATAATTTCTATTTTTTAACACAGAACTTATCGACTGCAGAAGTCAAAGAATCAGAAGCCCTTAAACTATGAGATCGTGATCACAAAGAAAATAAGAACTATCGACTTTTTCTTTGAAGAAACCTCGAAGTTCCCGAGTAATTAGCGTCGTAACTAACTCCTAATACCGCAAAATGCTTTAAGCTAAAGCTTAGCTAATTAGCAAAGCCAATCAGCTACATCAATCAGTGCTTGTTATTCAAAAAGGATGAATAGTTAGTAGTTTGTAAGACGGAGATAATCTCGAGAAACTAGTGGTCATTGGCAAAGTGGAAGGAAAACGACCCCCAGGATGAAAGTCATAGTGAACCCTCACTACCCTTAGATGTGAGGACTACGATTGATGGGGAAGTTTGTACTCATATGGCATATGTGTAAGTTTTTCTTTAACTGTTTGTATCAATCTTAATATACATCCCTTCTAAATAACCCCTTCTGCATCGGCTGAGTAAGAATGGTTTCGCTTCCAAAGTGTTAAAGAAACAACTTAGCTCATTGGAACAGCCCGACGCGAGCCAAGTCTCGTAGCAATTTTTTCCACTCCTAAACAAATTAATTTATAAAGAGAACATTTCAGACTCAAGTTATTTGTCCCCCGGTCCCCAGGGACCAAGTCTTTAGTCGCAAAAATCTTGAATTTGCATTTTTAGAATATACAAGGCAAGGGTCCCGACAAATTATAGCGAAGGGACAGCTCTGGCTGTTGTCCAAATAAGGCGTATATTAATTAATTAAAATTTACATTCTGCTAGCCGCTGGGGATTTGGGACGAATTTGATGATAACAGTTATTGCAACACTTCACTATCATTGGAAGTTATATTTGGAGAAAATAACGGGAAATTAAGTTTTAGATGCATTAAAAACATTCCCATGTGCATAACATGTCTGAAATTTTCTTAGGTCTAAATTTATATAATATTATATAATAATTATATTTATATAATAAAATAATAAGGTTTTTCTAGTAAGGTAAGGTAGAAGTCGCTCTTAAGGTTGAAAGCCCCGCGTTACCTGCTTGGCATCCTTTGGTCGAGAGCACTTCGTTAGCTCCAGCAACGAAACAGTGTTACGAGTTAAGTATTAGCGTAATGAAACACAGCGGGCGGATTTGACACTGATTTATTCTTAACTGAAGGTAGCATATACAAAATATAAAACATTTGCAAGTACCCACAAATACCCAACACCTCCTTATCTAAATTACAATATAGGCTTTTTTATTTTAACCTTTAGCTGCCGACCTGGTATAAACGTGGCACTTACGCCGACGTGACGACTGAGGGACGTCAAAATTTAAGTAATGAAATAAAGATTGTATTTACATGCTAAATTTTTATAGTTTGTACATTAAAAAGATTGTTACTTGAGGTAAGTAACTACAGAATTTAAAAAAAATACACGTTATTTTTCAGGTAAAATCAACATTTATTCGAGAGATCACAATTATTTGGTACTAAATTTTAAGGACTTACTTCAGTCTCCGTTTTCTCTAAAATTAAGTAAAAATCAACAAATGAACTTAAAATATGTTATTTTCTATAATCAATTATCAAAATAAAACATTAATCTTACTTCTCAGTTAAAAAAATAAAAAACTAACAGTACTTGAATATTTGGTACATTCATTACATTACTTGAGAGGGTATATTGACAATATTGTGCGTGCGTACTCGACTTGTTCGAGATGGTTCCGCCGATGCCCATTTGTACCTATTCTTCCCGTAAAAGTAGCGCGGCAGCTCTCCTGTTGATTCTTCATCTGGTTCCTGTTCTGTTCTAAGATCTTCACTACCCTGGTCATTTCGCGTCTCTGCTTCGCTATACTGTTCTCCGATCTCTCCAATTCTAGTCTCTGCTGGGCCATGCTGTTCCTCTCTTAACATTGTCTCTTCTTCGCTCTGTTCTCTAATGTCCATTTGGCTTCTATCAGTTCGTTCTTCTCTTTCGTCTTCATTTTCGAGATTAGGGCTGATTTCTCCGTGGTAAACTTCCTCAATATGGGCGACCACAACATCATCCTCATCAGATTGTTCGGATTCCGTATTGTGTTCGCTCTCATAAGTGTAATCAGGATCGCCTACATAGTCATCAAAATCACTACAGTTGTCGTCACTCTCGTTCATGAGATTTTCTCGTATCTCATTATCATCTAAACGCCTATTCTGTTTACGCAGCTTCTCGGGAACTGAACAGTCATCATTTGCAGGTTTTTCCCGCTCAGTGGACGTGATATTTCTTCTTTTAGGCATTCTGCAATGAAAAGTATAATGATACAACCGATGTGACGTCAATCAGACACTATAAGCTAACACACATGAACACCGAGGTGACGACCAAGAGACGTACGAAATTTTGTACATAAACACCGTACTTACGTCTGTGAGACGTCGATTGCTTCGATACGGAGGCGCGTGCACTCGTCGCTGGCGCGGCGTCGACTGCCGGCTCGCGACGCGTAGGTAGGAAGGTAGCGGGAGGGGCGACGCCGAGGGTTGCGCCATTTTAGAAATAACTCAAAATTAAAAATTATTACGTCTGTGAGACGTATAGGTCGGTAGTTAAGGGTTAATAAAACAAGTTGACGTAATCAAATGGGCTAGATCTAGGTTCTTATATATAGGAGCACTCTTAAGTATTATATAGCATTATATATAGGTAAGTATGGATATATATCAGTAGTATTAAGTATTACAGTTAAGTAACTTATGATAAAGGCACCATAATCTAAGTAGATATATTTTCTATACATAATAAACATCAGATATGTTTTATGTAGGAAGGTTGCCTACAGAATTTTGTTGCGACGCGGACGCAAGTTCATGTGATGCTTTGTTACCGGAGACGAGCAAGCTATCTCGAACTGTTCATCATCATCATCATCGCGCGATGGTTTATCATTTCGCACAGGCGTCACACTGTCAGTGTTGCTCAGCGTCACAACAGGACTAGCAGGCACATTAATGCTCACATTATTGTCCGGAATAACATTAGAAGTACGAGACAATGAAAACCGGTTTCTTGGTACATGTATTTGGTCAATGTGCCTTTTTACGGTAGAATTTGACAGACTTACAGAAAACGACGCGGGTCCTACCTGATCCTTAATCCGTCCTTCCACCCATTTATCGTTATTGTTAGTATAATCGCGAACATAAACCTTGTCACCCGGGTGCGCGTGTCGCGGCGTGCCTCCCGTGCGCTCCACCTGTTGTTGTTGTTTGTGGGCGACGCGGCTCTCGGCGTTCGGCCGCAGCACGTCCAGTCGCCCGCGCAGGCGACGTCCTAACAGCGCCACCGCCGGAGCAACCCCGGTGGTAGCATGCTCACAATTCCTATACTGGAAAAGCATTTTGCTCACGGCCTGCAATACGTCCTTCCCTTCTGCGTGAGCCTTTTTAATACAATTTTTAACAGTTTTAACTGCGTTTTCCGCGGCGCCGTTGCCTTTAGGCCTGTACGGGCTGGTGGGCAAATGTACTATCGCGTTCCTATCGAAATAAATTTTTAGTTCCTGTGAGGAAAACGGCGGCCCGTTATCGGTAACTATCTGTAAAGGCAAACCGAAGCGAGCAAATAATTCTCTAAGACGTTCAATTACCATTTTTGCCGTGGTGCTATTCATGGGAAAAACCTCAATCCACTTACTATGCGCATCGACTACGATCAGATAATGTTTACCTTTGTATTCGGCAAAATCGGCGTGCAAGCGCTGCCAGGGGCGAGAGGGGAACTGCCACGGAGTGAGCGGCGCGTGCGGCGGCGCGTCGCGCTGCTGCCTGCAAGCCTCGCAGGCCCGGCACACCTGCTCGATCTCCGCGTCTAACCCCGGCCAGTATACATAACTACGAGCTATACTTTTCATTTTTACAACGCCTAAATGCCCCTCGTGCAACTCGCGCAATACATATTGTCTAAATTTCGGCGGAACTACTATGCGATAATTATACACGATGCATCCCTGTTCGACGAATAGATTGTCTTTGCGATTGAAGTAAGCTTTTTCCTGATCGACGTCCGAACTATCTGGCCAACCGAATAATATATTGTTGTGAATGACACGCAATACCGGGTCACTTTCGGTCGCGGAAGCTATGTCTCTATGGTTAATAGGGAACTCGTTCTCTAAAAACATAAGATATGACACGGAGTCATCGCCGAGCGCCGCGCGCGCCTCGTCCGTCTTGCGAGGTAACGGTAAACGCGATAAGCAGTCAGCTGGGCCGTTTTGCGCTGAGCTCACCCATTCCACTCCGAAATCGTACGCCGCCAGGCGCGCCGCATAACGTTGCAGACGACTCGCCGCCGTCTGCGGGATGCCGACTTTATCCCCGAATATGTATGAGAGGGGTTTATGATCGGTGCGAATAATAAAACGTCTCCCGTACAAGTATTGGTGATTTTTAATTACCCCAAAAAAAATCGCAAGAGCCTCCTTATCTAATTGGCTATATGATTTCTCCGCGTCATTCAACGTACGTGACACATAGCAGATCGGTCTCTCGGAACCGTCCGGGTACCTGTGCGCCAGTACCGCGCCCAGACCGTACGCGCTGCTATCTACGCTGAGTACTATCGGCAGGCCCGGGTCATAGTGAGCGAGACACTGGTCACCACTCAATATTTTTTTAATCTTAATAAACGCCTTTTCGCATTCTATACTCCACTTCCATTGCACTTTACCCTTTAACAGATTGTATAGTGGACATAATACCTCACTTAATTTGGGAACGAACTTCCCATAATAGTTAATAAGTCCTAGAAATGACTTAAGTTGGTGAACATCGGTGGGTCGCGGGGCGTCGACTACAGCGTTCACCTTTTTATGATCGGGATGTAACCCGTCTTTATCTATGATATGGCCTAGATAACACACTGCGGGTTTGAAAAATGCACATTTTTCTAATTTAATTCTAAGACCTACATTATGCAAACGCCGTAGTACTTCGCGGACATTTTTAATGTTGTCTTCTTTCGACACGCCACCGATACACGCGTCATCAAAATACACCACAGTCATCGGAATGCCTCTGAGAACCTCTTCCATTAACTTTTGGAACTTCTCTGGTATACTACAAATTCCGTAAGGCGTGCGGACGTATTCGAATGTGCCAACGTGAGTACTGATCGTGGTACAAGGGCGAGACTCGGGTGATAATATTATCTGTTCGTACGCATGAGCCAAATCTATCTTTGTAAATACTTGAGCCCCCCTTAATGATGAATAAAGTTCCTCTATGCGCGGCAGTGGGTACGGGTCGCGCCTTAACTTCGGGTTAATCGTAACTTTATAATCACCGCAAATTCGAATATTTCCGCACTTTTTAACTACCGGTACGATAGGAGTACCGTACTCAGAATCATCGACTTTTATGATCGTTCCTTCACTGACGAGCTTTTCTAACTCTTTTTCTACGGGTCTCTTCAGTGCAATCGGTAAGTTGCGGGCTTTATGAAAAATAGGTTCGCTATCTTTGAGTTTTAACGAAAACATTTTATTACATGTGCCTAAACCGTCGGCGAAAACATCAGGGAACTCTAGCTTTAATGAGGAGATAAGCCGATCGGTTTCATCAGTCGTTACGTGAGAATCTATATTATGTACTTGTATTTCGATATTGTTCAGTTTTAAGTGACGTAGCCACGTACGACCTAGCAGCGGCGGCCCGCCGCCCGGTATCACATACAACGGCAGGTCTCGCGCCTCCCGCTTCTCGCCCGCGATTTTATGACTGACTGACACGCTGACGTAACCGATGGGCAAGATCTTGCCGCCCGTATAAGCCTTAAACTTTAAATTACATTTTAACAGCTCACAGTTTTTAAAATATCTTTCATAGAATTGTTCATTAATAGCAGAGATCTTGCTACCGGTGTCGATCTCGAATTCAATAGGAATGTCATTAACAGAAACGCTCACCACATACGGTTTATCACCCTCACCGTCCACGACGATGTTAAAGAAGTCGCTGTCCTCACTCTCCGACTCTAATTCGATATATAACTGGTTTTTACGCTGAACATTGCCACTATTATTGTAACCACCAGACACACGCGCACCTTTACACATTGCCTTTAAGTGGCCCTTGGCCCCGCACTCATCACAATTATAACGCCTATAGCGACACTTGTCCGGAGTGTGCTGCCGACCGCACCTCCAACAACCGTTGTTCCGCGGCTGGGTGTCCCGCGCCGCCGAGGCCGCCGCCGCCGCGCGGGCCGGCGCCGCGCCGATCCTGTGCACGGGCGAGGGCCCCGCGGCGGCCGCGGCCGCTGCGTCCCGCGCGCCCGGCGCCTCGCCGCCCTTGCTGCTCGCCTCCGCGTGCCGCTCGGCAGCCTCCAGCGCCAGCGCCAGCTCCACCGCCCGACGATAATCCAGATCTTTCTCCGCGAACAGACGACTGCGCATCACGTCGCTCGCCAGTCCGGACACGAATTGATCCCTGAGATTTTCTTCGAGTTTCTCGCCGAAGTTGCACGTACTCGCCAAATGCTTTAAGTGTTGCAAGTACTCGTTGAGCTCCTCTCCTGGCTTTTGACGACGTAGACGAAAAATATGCCTCTCTGCGATGTCGGATCGCCTGGGTTCTAAATGTTGTTGGACGAGCGTGACCAATTCACGAAATGTTTTTTCTTCTGGCTTAGCCGGAGCACACAAATCGCACATTAAATCGTAGGTTTGTTCGCCGACGACGGTGATCAACGTGGCGACTTGCAATTCCGATTTTATGTCGTTTAACATGATGAATTGTTTCACACGATCTACGTATTTCGTCCATTTCCGCGAAGACAGATCGAAACTTTCGATTTTACCGTACGGCATGCTAATTATTACGCGAAAACTAATTAATCGTCGCCAGTTAAGTATTAGCGTAATGAAACACAGCGGGCGGATTTGACACTGATTTATTCTTAACTGAAGGTAGCATATACAAAATATAAAACATTTGCAAGTACCCACAAATACCCAACAGTTATGATCCTGCACGACTTGGCCCTTCACTGTTTAGGGAGCGTTCAGACACGCGCCCGCCAAACGCACGACAGCACACGCTCAGTTCACGCATTTAACCCATGGGAAAATTCGTTGCATATCATTTGGTCTTATGACACATTTACATTTATTTACTAAGCCCTTATCCACCCACTGTTGAGTACATCCACGTGGTTGCGCTACACCATCCGATCCTATAGCAAGCCTCAAGTTCCCGACATATTTGACAATATCGTCTGTGGCTGGTGGTATGCCTGTAAATCTTTATCCTTGCCTTAGATACCATACTGGCGCATCCTTTGCATATTCAATAAGTCTCGAATTCATTTATCGGAGCCCAGCCCGTCGCTCGCGTCTGATAAATGCAATAACATTAAATAACATTAATAACATTATTATATATAACATTAAATAGTGAGTTATTTTTTTCCATTATTTTTAAAGTTATAGGCAGCTAACAAGGAGACGGGCCACCTGATGGAAAGTAGTTACTACCGCCTATACGAATACATGAAATATCAGAGTATGTATATTATCTACCTTTCAAGACTATGTTTAATAGCCTTTGGGACAGTCCCATGTTTAAACTCAACAGAAATACTACGACGGAAGCTCATTGTAGCTTTGCAGGATATAGAATAGAATAGAAAATACTTTATTGTGACACCACAGTTATATATACAAAAACTTAGAAATAAAACAATTTATAATATAAAAGTGTAACAATTGGCGGTCTTATATAAGAGAAGTAAACTCCAATAAATTAGGTTGAACAAGTTGCACAGTGCGCGAGTTACTCGTATATACTCGTATGTCGTACGCGTATTGAACGCGGGTCGTGAGAACACGCCCTTAGCTAGTCGAGCGAGAATGGGAGCCGAGTGCTGGGTTTCTGTGTAACTCTGTGACGATGACATTTTGGATCACTGAGGCTTTATTCGATTTCTGTGCGTCGTTAATTAACTTTACTGTTCTATGTCTCTAAAGAGCAGTTTATTTTTGACACCTTAAAGCCATTGTTTCCATAACATTCGATACGGGACAGGTGGTCCCATTTAAATTTTACTGAAATACTCGTAGCTTGCGGTTTTCAAATTTAATTATTATGAAATAAATTACAATTATAATATGAGTCTAGTCTAATAGTCTACATAATATACGAGTATATTCTACTTAATACTATACATGCAAAAGTATGGTGTTTGTAACCTCTTCGCATCTAAACGGCAGAATCAAAGCTTATATTTGGTACCTACATAGATAACTAAGACCCTTTAATATCACATAGACTGATTTCAACGCAGTTCAACGGGCAAAACCGCCAGTCCCATATAGTTAAGTAAATATCCCCTTCGTAGATGCAGATGTCGATCTGAGCTCAAGAGCTCACTCCACGAAGCGGAGGTAGCAGGTAACGTTACGGAATTGGACCCACTTCTATCTAACAAGCGTAACTTGGCAAATGCTTGCTGGACCGAAAATTATTCTTAATTTACGAAAAGTCCACAATTCGGACCGCAGTTACAAAATTTTTCGAGTTTCGAACTTTTGGTACTTGTGTTCCAGATGGGCCTAGGAGTAAGTGCGCGGGATCTTTGTCTTGAATGAATCAATGATAAAATTTGCTGTTAAGTAAAACTGACGTCCCATACATTATCACGGTCACGGAAGAGATTGCTATGAGCGATAAGACCGCCAATTAGTATACCTGTAATTTTTGAGGTTGTAAAATTTATTTTCCTATGTGTTATTGATAATAAAGAGCTATTAGTATCTTATGATCAAAAGTAGAATGTATAGGGCATAGGGTGCTCCGGCGTTATTATCTAAAAACCTTAAATTCCTAACAATATAGCTCTGTAATCTAACCCGATCTAATTATATTATAATACGTTAGTTATATCTAGTGATTAGTCCCTAATGAACAGGCTTTGATTACATGTTACAGTGTGGAGGATTATATTAAATTAAGAGCCCATACTCTACTGATACCGGATTTAATACATTTTGAAATATGTATTCATTATTTTTTTATTAAACTTCGTCAAGAACTCTCACACACATTTTAAAAGTATTTTCAGTTCGCTACCGTAAATGACAACAAAGTAATTGAA
This sequence comes from Hemithea aestivaria, assembly GCA_947507615.1. Taxonomy (NCBI): domain Eukaryota; kingdom Metazoa; phylum Arthropoda; class Insecta; order Lepidoptera; family Geometridae; genus Hemithea; species Hemithea aestivaria. Next base: position 10,305,330 of record OX382340.1, read on the forward strand.
TAATAAAAAGTAAATGAATCAATATTTTTTACCTCATCATTACTTCGCCATTTTTTAAGATATTAAACTGGAAATACTTTTAAAATATGTGCAATTGCACAGAGCTTCTCTAAAGCAATTTTCAGAAAATAAACTCTATGAATTTATATTTGAAACTGTATCAAACAGTGCGAGCGAGAGAGGGTCTAACGGAGTTAAGTTCTTAAGAGGATACTGCTTATTAAGATTCCTGGATATCGCGCTCTAATTATTTGGAGATTGACGATTGAAAGGCTTCAATAAACACATTGAATAGGCATTCAATGTACGGATAACGTTGCATGATTACAAATTCTGATTATTTCGTGCTCATTACTCGTATTTTCCAAGAACATCGGTTTTGTATGAGCCTCTCTACCTGACATGAAATTTTAAGAAATTCTGTAAGCTGACAAATAAAATAAATAAATACATACCATAAAGTCGTCTCTCAACTTAGTCGCATATTCTACAAAGTTGAGAAATTTAACAATGACTACACTCTTTTGAAAAAAAAACGGGCACCTAAGGAAACTTACTTTCTAATGTAGATTTGTGTTAGTTTAAAAATATTTAATTGTTTGACACACTTTGTATACTTATACTCGTACCTAATCGTGTAATAATCATGTGAAATAAGCGTGAATTTTGGCAATTTTGTATTTAAATTGATGATTTTTTTCAAAACCGACGTATACGACCACACAATAACAAGTGGCCGGCAATAAAGACAAGAAGATTTTTTTACTTTTTTATTTAAATAAATTTACAACTGTAAAAACCTAGTAACGAGTGTGACCTCCTCTTGCCAAAATCACAGCTTGAATCCTTCTGGGCATACTCTCGATGTTTTTAATTACGTTTTGAGGAATACGTTCCCACTCTTCAGCAATTACTCTTTTTAGCTCCCTGATGTTTTTTGGAGCAGGTTGCACTGATCTTACCCGCCTTTTTAGAACATCCCAGACATGCTCGATTGGATTGAGGTCAGGACTGCGAGCTGGCCAATCTAAACGACGGATCCCAACTTCTTGCATGTAAGCTTCCACGTCACCAGAACGGTGCGGGCGGGCATTGTCATCCATAAAAATGGAATCTTCCCCAAGTGCAGTCAATGCGGGTTATGCATGTGGAATTAGGACTTCCATTATGTACCGGTGTGCATTTAATGTTCTTCTTTCTAAGAAAACTAACTCCGTACGCTCCGTCGAATTAATTGCTGCCCAAAACATAACGGAGCCTCCGCCATAAGGAGTGATTTGTTCGAAACACACTTCCGCATAGCGTTCCCGTGGTCTCCGCAGCACTCGCCGGCATCGGTCCTCTCCACACAAAGAGATTCTAGCTTCATCAGAAAACAATACCTTATTCCAGTCCTCCATAGTCCATGAAGCACAGTTTCGAGCAAACTGAAGTCGAGCAACACGGTGCTCACGGAGTAATTTAGGGCCTCGAGCCGGGCGGTAACTTTTGATATTGGCAGCCAAAAGCCTCCTTCTAACCGTCCACAAGCTTAATTCTACTCCTCTTACTTCTTCAAGGTTTTTTTTCAGGTCCACACTAGACGCCTTACGATTCCGCAACGCCTGACTCACCAAAAAGCGGTCGTCTCTTGGTTCTGTGCATCGTTTTCTTCCCGAGCCGGGTCTTCTTTTAACCGAACTGGTCTCTTGATATCGTTGCCATGTCCTCTGGACAGTTGAACGGCTCACATTTAGCCGTTGAGCCACGAAAGTTTGCGAACAACCTTCTTCAAGTAGGGCTATAATTTTACCGGCCCTTATCGCTTTATCGCTCATATCAAAAAGTGGTATTTATTGTGGAAAGAAAGAATAAATTGTTTAATTTGCAGAAAATACTCAAAAAGTTTTACAATTGTAATAAAATTGTTACAGCAATTCGCATCAATTCGCGCCAAAAAGCAAAGCAATTTCATCAGTATTTTTCTTTTTTAATTTCAAATTTTAAATTTGGAACATTAATAATCATGCCAGGATGTTTATAAATGATAAGTCAATGCATCGTCAAAATAAAACCTCTTTCTTGTTCTTCTTCATTGAAGCAGAGAAATTATCAAAGTGCCCGTTTTTTTTGCAAAAGAGTTTATAAGCCGATCAAAATAAAATGTTCTTAGATACGTTAGAGACAGACCCGTAAAGTTGAAAGGAGTTTTTCACTGGGCTATGCGACAAAATTTATCTTACCCTTTCTAAGCTTTTTATTTTTGTTGGTTTGTATTGATTGCATTGATACAGCATTGTAAATTAATCTATAGGTCATAGGGCGTTTAGCTAGCACCTTGGACATTGACCCACGCTTTATGGTGCATTTTGACGACTCAGTCCAATTTTCTACATCGAAAATAGCCACTCGTTGAGGGTCATAAAAAAATTGGGGTTAATACTGCAACAGAACAGGTTACCCTGCTTACACTGATAGAGTCCAATCACAATTATAGTTAGGTTATAATATTTTATATTAAAATTAACCTTACCATCGCCATAGAATGTTAGTTTTCTCCAGGGACAAACAGTCCTTGGCAAGCTCTTTCCAGTAAGCAAGGTCAATATCCAAGTTGGAGTTACATAACATCATATAGCTACCGGTATATTAATATTCATATAGTTGGAAACACGTTCCCATTAACATAATTTAATGATAATCCTCACATATTATGCTAAATGATGTGCAAACTGCGTTAGTCGAATTAGTATACGTTAATATACAACAATTAATCAAATATCACGTCATTTGTTATAGTTACAATGCGGGAAATATAATATTTATTGGCTCAAAGAATTTTTGTAGATAATTGAAGGTAATTAGAACTCTTTCACATTAACAAAATTGAAATTTAAACTTTTTTTTAATGCCAACTGCTTTATTTGAAAAAAAGAAACTACAGCAGTAGAAAATAGAAAACACGACTTGTGTATTAACCACATATTATCTGCCACACGACAATTTACAGAAAATCCAAGTGCAAACCAATGTCAGATGGCAGCGTGCCCAGAATGCTGGCAGCAATTTTAACTTAATTTTTGTAGAAATGAGAAGAGTTGAACGTTTACAACTTGCGACAATATGATAATTTATAGCGACATTATTATGATTAATTTACATTATGTTACTCAGGACTCAGGACTCAAGACCTATCTGTATTGACGAAATCTGTGGCGCGGTGGGCTAATACCCGCTTGCAACGCAGAATGTTGCGAGTTCGATTCCCGCATGGGACAAATGTTTGTGTGATCCACAGGTATTTTTTTCTGGTCTGGGTGGTTCAATATCTATTATAAGTATGTATTTACAAAAGAAAAGTACCTATATAAGTATTATATCCGTTATCCTAACTACCATAACACAAGCATTAAGTTGCTTAGCTTGGGGTTAGGTGGCGCTGTGTAAAATGTCTTGAAATATTTATTTATTTATTTTATTTTATATAAACAAGACCCAAACGCTTGTGTCCAATTGTAGGCCAAGTGTATATATAACTGTGATGACAGTCGCTGGGTAAAAAACTGAAGGAGGTCATAGGTCCGGTGTCATAGAGTTGCTTTTCGTATTAGCGGTAGAGAGTCTAAGAGAACTAAATAGTTGTATAATTCACTTGTGAGCACTTTTGCTCCATTAAAACTTTGTTTGAGTCCGTAATCCTTTTTTTTTTTAATTTTAGAATAGATGGTGACCGGACAGTCGCTTATTAGTAGTAACCATACGTTCTCTTAATATAAAAGTATAGAGATGTGTGAACCAATTAAACAGCAATTTCGTTTTTGAAATTTGGTACATATGTATGTAGCTTAGACCCTAGAATATCACTAAGGCTAAAACTTTTCAACGGATAAAACCACCAGGTACAGCTAGTTTCAAACATTTTCAGTGCAAATTCGGTTCAATGCTTTAATTAAAATAAATATAGGTTAACCACACATGACCTCGCCGTAATATTCTGAACAGGTAAACATCACAAAATAAATACCACATTTGAAACACCTATTTAATTAACTGAACACTAAAATTTAATTCAATTCCATAATTGAATTTTGACAATAGGTAAAATGGAAAAACATGCTCGTAGGAGTATTAACATTAAAACTAAAAGCTTATTTTATCAGAGAATATAAAGTATAGGTATATAATCAAGATAGGTACAATAGTTATTGAAATAACTAAATTTTTGTACCTATCTAATTAGGTACATTTAGATTAGATAGCTCTTTATTAAACACAATAATTATATAAGCTTAAAACTAAACATTTGAATAAAAGTGTTACAATTGGGGGTTTTATCGCTACTAGCAAACTCTTCCAGACGTCTCCGTGTGACGAGATAATGCATACTTTATTTTAACGGGAAAGAGCAAAACCTCGTAAAAATAAAAATAGAACAGAACTTTATAGCATACCAAGTACCTAAAGAAAATTCATACTCAGTTATCCTCTTCACGCCCAAACGACTAAACCAATAAAGCAAAAAAATTGGTATAATACAGTTTTCGACTCTGGGCTCTCCAATAAAACACAGGCTACTTTTAAGCGGTTAAATCATCTGGGTATAACTAGTACAAAGTAGGAGAAAAATATAGGATGTAACTTAAAAACGAGTAGAAGAATCCAGGAGAATCTCTTCTAAGAATCTATCTCCCTCCTCCATCCACTAAGAAGTGGAAGAAGGAAAGGCAAGAGAAATTAATAAATCCTCGTAATTCTGTTGTAACTTAAACCAAATGATTTTTTCCAGCTCAAAACAACTCTTCATCTGCCTTCCATCAATTTTTACACGGCTTGAGTTTCAATTTTAGATCCCCCTGTATCGCGCTTCCCGTCATTAATTTTAACTCAATTCTCCGCAGATATGAACCACGGTTCACCGTGTACCTCGCTTGTACTGTGTGTACGGGCTGATTTATCTGACGACATAAGGGCACGTGGTGTAATTATATCTGTGTTCGTAAACCGAGACTCCTTGATTGTGTGTACTGTCGACGGGAAAGGACTTTTGCTTTTTTTGTGGTGATTAGTTTGACTTCTGCTTACAACTTACATCATTAGACATCTAGCTCAGTCTAGGCATTTAGATATCTAGCTCAGAAAATTTCTTTGTAATTATTTAGTATGCAATAAAGTATTATTCTATTCTATTCTTACAACCAGTCGTTGTTTAATTTTACTAAATTTTAACTTTGACTAGGGATATAATGTAATTCGTAGGTAATTAATCTTTATTGAACTCGTTAGTTGCTGATTTTGAAGCGTGGTGGATAGTGTTATGTGGTACAGATTTGATTCTGGATCACAGAATCCGAATCCCGGGACAATCAGCCGACAGCCGTGACTACTCTACTACTCACTGCCCTTTCACTGTACAAAACAGTGTCACCAAGCAGTCATAATGACCGTGTTCCGTCACAATATTCAGTGCAATGACCAACACCACATAATAAAAAATATACCTCTGATGAATAATAAAACCTGAAAACACTGACAAAACTCACGCTAATTGGCTCATTCAGCTCTCAGGGTTTTATATTTTTTGGGGACATAACCTACATTTGGAAATGAACGTGATTAAAAACCTTTTGCGCCGAATGTACCTGATAGAAGAGCGTTAATTAATTAACGGGAGGTACCAGGTTAATAGACGTGTCGCGAGCTCGTGCGATATCAAATAGCACCTGAATTGCTTTAAAACTTTAACAAAACTTTACGAATTTAGGACTGGTTTATCAGATCGGGTTGACTTAGAATAGAGTAACTCGTAGAATAGGGTAACTCTTTATTGCATACTAAATTACAAGAAATGTTATTAATACGAGACTTAATAAAGGCAAAAAATCGGCGGTCTTATCGCATCATGTCAATCTTTACCTACAGATGACCTGGTTGGAAACATTTGTGGAAAATAATAAATTAGGTAACTATGTTAACGACAATTTTAAAAACAAACGGGTCTGGAACCAAAATTGAACTTAAGTAAGGCGTATGCCGTTTGAAAAATTAACATACACATAAAAAAAATCCGATTAATTGTTAACCTTTCTCCTTTTATGAGGTCCATCAAAAACTAATCACTTCATTTCAGAAACCTAATTTTCAGCGTAGATTTCATGAAGTTCAAGACACAAGCTATGAATGGCACACAATAAAACTCTAGACGATAATTAATAAAACAATGTTCTATATAAATAAGTAGACGAACTCATTTCGTAAAACAAACGTTAAATAAAGATACTGAATGAGAAACAGACTCATAACTCTGAGCAAATAGATCCCCTGCGCAATAAAGCAAAACTTTTTAGAGCAAACGTTAGTGGATTTCTACAAGAACCCTCACATTTTACTGTTCACGTCCGTGTCTTGTGAATAATTCTGGCTTTAGGTAAGAAGGTGGAATCGTTTTTAAATTGCACCTGTCAGCCGTACGAAAAGTTCCTGACGTCTACAGAAACAATGTGCAATTTAAGACTGGTTCGACAAGATACTTGGCACACGTTGAGCAGTTAAAATGGGAATATTAAAGAGAGCACGAGCATGGTCATCTAAACTCTGGAATAACTTTTTATGTAAGTATTTTTTGTGACGTTGTTCTTAAATGTTAAATAAAATCTTCGATGGCTAAGAAACGAATTAAAAAAATAAACAGACAAGCTATAGCACAGTTACCTTTTAATTTTTTTCACAACTTGGACCTTTCAAACTTTGAAACTACTTGGCCGATTTCAATAAAATTCTAATGAGGCCACCTGGAACGTTATACCCATTGAAACAAATTGGTATCCAAATCGGTTCAGACGTTTATGAGGAATCGGTGATAATTTTTTTTATACTAAATAATAGGCCTATATTTGATCCCATCTGATGGAAAGTGCAGATGCGGTCGACGACACACACAGACTACAGAACACACACAGATAGATCACAACATAGATAGGAGTTTCCGACGAATTGAAAATCTCCTTTCTTTTAAGTCGGGTAAAAGACCCAATTTTTTTACAAGCTTTTATTTACTTTCACCTCCAGTGTCTGTCGGTCTATCTGTCTGTAATCAAATCTTGCAAGCAATTTGACCCGCTTCCCGCTATCCGACTGAGCTGAAATTTTGCATGCCTGTATAAATCGGATGACAATGCAATATTATTATTACTTGGAGCTGATTTAATGATGGAGCTGGAAGGTGGCCATAAGAACTTCGTAATTAAACGACGCAACTGCATCGAGTTTGGGCTCATTTGATTCGTCTTGACGAGTACTTTATGATGCTAGATGGTAATAATAAATAAAGCTTGTTTTTAAAAAGTTTTTTTAAAATTTCACTTGTTTCAACATTCATCCTTTGAACCAATAGTAAAACAGTGTAATAATTTTGCTGCTGTAGGAATTGCACCCATATCTAACCTCAGCAGGCCTTGTTCGGTGTTCCTTTTGTCCAAACGTCGATATCTTCCGTCTACACTCACTCCAGGCTGCTGTCTCACGGAATTCCATTTTGAATAATTAAACCAATTCTATGGGAGGATAATCTGACTGTGATTGTGCTCTATTGAAAATAAGTCTCTATAATAATAACAATTTTGGTTTATACTCCAACAGAACAGGTTACCCTACTTACACTGTCAGAGTCAAATCACAATTAATAGGTTATGTGGCTAACCTATATGTTGCAGTTATTAGGAGTAAGAACAAAAAATAGCTCATTACTTAATGACGAAGGCAGTGTAGCGTCAGCTTCTATAATGTGCAGCTCATACTATGCTAATGTGCAATAAATGCAATTCGGAAAATTATTCTTATTGTATTTATATTTACTTTTCAGGTAATTATTTTCAGGTTAAATATTTTATCGAAATCGGACGAAATTCAAGTTATGAAGTTTCAATTTTATGTTGTAAAATAAAATTTTCGTACCATTGCTTATTGAAGCGAGCTTTAAGTCCGTATATAATATTTTATTTTATGTTACTTTTTACCAAAGCTAAAGAAGAAAGAGCGATGACATAATATTATGCTCATAATAATTTCCTCATGCATTTTTAAATGATTATATGTATGTCTCTAGCGATGACATAATGCTCATAATAATAGTAAAAAAAAATTCCTCATGTATTTTAAAATTTGTACCTGTCTCTATAAGCGATGCAATTTTGGAGCAAGATTATTCGCAACATAATCCAAGTAATTTAGCCTAGCTTATACACGATAAAAGTTTTTCAAAAGGAAAATGCATATAAAGCCGCAACTTCGAGTCGGTTGGATTATACAAAATTGCATTACCCCAGAAGCTAGAAACACTTTGAAAAAGCTCGCCTTTCTTTCAGACTGAAACAGGATCTTGTAGGAGCTATGAAAGAACTAGGTGAAATGAAAATAGTTGAGAATTCCTTACGATACTTCCAACACAAAATGCGAAATTGTAGTAGGTAAATGGTAGATTCTAAGATACCATAAATGTACTCGTTGCTCGTTACAAAAAATGAGGATGAATTTTCAGTTTAAAAGTGTTAAATATGATGTTCCAATATTGTTGAGTCAAAATTAACAAACTTGCAAAAGAATTAGTTACAGTAAGACATAGGACATAAGATTTCTTTATTGCCAAAATTATTTGTGTACATGTTTTACAATAGTGCTTATAAACAGAAAGTAGGTACATTTAAATGCTAAAGAATTTGCCGTAGTTATTTAGAATATCCTAAGGTTTAATCTTAAGCATACATTTTTAAGTTAAAAGGAATGCGATTCTGTATCAGCAAGATACGACAATTTAAAAGCGAATTAACAAAGAAATACAAAACCAAAGCTAAATGAAGGCTGCTAGAACAGATACACACAAAAACAAAAGCTCACGACTGACGAAAGGCACCCGAGCGGAGCGAAGCCAACAATGAAAAAGAACAAAAATGAGATTATTTCCAATGTTCTTATTATGACGACCTACCGCGGACTGCAAAGGAATTTCAAGGTATCTGTGAGCCCAACCATTATCATGTCTAACTCGATGTTAACAAGTCAATCGGTATAAAACATGGTAATTTAGGCATCTAATAATAAGATTAATGTTCGGATAACAATCTAATGTCGAAAAACAAGAAACTTTAAACGTGCCAACAAAAAATCTGATATCATTATTATTTATTAAGCTGTCCAATAAAAATATCGAAATCGTTCCAAATTATAAGGATAAAGTAAAACACCAAGTTAATTATAATATAATTAAAATTCTAAGTAATATCAAAATAGTTAATTTACTCGATTTTTTTCGACTAATTTTGTCGTTAATGACGGTTAATGTAACATTTTAAAGGAAAAATTTGTAATTAAAAATGCATCAGAACTGAGCTTTTATTTTACGTTTATAAGCAACCATTCAAATCTTATAAGTGCTCGACTTATTGACTCAAAAGCACTCAATAACTTGTTAGATCGTTTTAATACAGTGAAGCTTTTAATAAAAGCAATTTAAAAATCCCCTTACAAAAGTAGATATATTCAATCAACAGAACAAACAAAACTGGACTTTGCGTATCATGGCGTTAAAACTGTATGAAGCCCACATGTAAATAGGATTGGCGATGCGAAATCGTAACGATACAAAATGATATAAAAACTAAAAAACATTTTGCGGAATTCGAATTCAAAGCGAGCGGTAGCTTTGCCGCACGGAATGATACATGAGATGGTTACTCAACTTTTATAAGCGTGTATTTATCTGCGAATAAACTCCGAGTTAATGTACCTACTGACTATGGACTTTGTGAATGAGAAGTGAGAAACATTGGTACGAGTAGTTTTAGCGTTTACACTAGGCGAATAATTTGCATTTTTTATGGAATAAAATCCTCTTTAAACGCACTCATCGAAATTATCTAATTTGCACCGATTTAAAAGTGATGGTGCAAGAATATGACGTCATTCGGTAGGACCCGCTCGCGCCCTCAACTATAATAGCTATACATATAATAGTGCTAATAAATTATAATCACACACTTTGAGAAACGAATCGTCTTTTATAATACAATATCTTTAATTTTTATCAAAAAAAAACAAAAAATAAACCGTTTATTTTTCTTTATTGACTACAAAGCTACAACATACTTACTTTAAATCGTTACTTTCATGGTTCATGATCGTTTGTCCTGTTAGACAACCCTAAACGTAGGTAATAATTTGTTCCCCGAGTGACCTTCATTAGGACAAGGCAGGTACAAGTTTTTTACAAGTCGGACAACCGTCGGACCACCTTATTATCTTCGGGTAATCGCTCCCTTGCATCCTAACAGCCGATGGCTAGCTTTTTATTACGTCGCCGAAATACTTCTTTTATTAAGCTAATGTTTTAGTCAAGAAACAAAAGTGAATGAGCACTTGGATTTTCTGTAGATTGGCGTGTGGCCGACCTGTGGTTAATACAAGTGTTCTTTGCTGCTGTAGTAGTTGCAGTATTTTTTTCTTGTTTTTTCTCAAAAAGTGAATTGGTCTATAAGTTTGTGTTATTATTAATTAATAATAATTAACAGATGCACCGGCGGCGGCCTAGCTAGGGTTTTACCCGTAGAAAAGTAGACTATGCATTATTTCAGGATTTGAGCTATGTAAAGCCAAATTTCAACTCAATTTGATTAGGTTATAGATTCGAAGAAGTAGCACAGAATCACAAAATGTGATGAATGCACAGAATATATAGACAATTATAATGTTATCCTCATCAGCGTCCTGATTTAAATACATGGTTAAAAATATCACAGAAGAACTTTTCTCGTTTAAAAGTATGCAAAAATTTGAGAGGAAAAGATAAATGTAGATTTCGAGCTCCGGCGCGACGTTGAAGATTTATTATGTGCAGAAAATCCAATGTTTACAAAATTTTATCTTATAACGAGTGACGTAAAAATTGCAACTGTACAACGTTAATTCCAAAGCAACGGAACATACTGAGTTTAGGAGTAATGAGATGTGAAGGGCGAAGGGTAATGCAGATAGGGAGAGCTACATAGAGAGATGCACAGAACACAGAACTAGGATTACACAGAAATAAGTGTTACAATTGGCGGTCTTATCGCTAATAGCGATCTCTTCCAGACAACCAAGCAGGGAAAGGAAATACATAAATACTAAGCATATAATAATAATTATTATTTGGGTTTATATTTTAACAGAACAGGTTACCCTACTTTCAATGTCAAATCACAACTATAGGCTGTGCGGCCAACCTACATGTTGAAGTTTCAGGTCGCCGAGATTACTACAGGGCCTGCAACATTTTTTTTTATGTGATGAAGTAGAAGACGAGCAAGACGCTCTCCTGATGTTAAGAGATAACGCTGCCCATAATCAGTACAGTGCTACTTAGGATTTCACAATGATGTGAAATTCCAGGAGCACTGCACCAACGCTTCTTACTCAAGAGTCATAAGATGTAAAGACTCTTTCGCCCAGTAATTTCACTAGCTACAGTGCCCTCCTACCGGAGCATAGTAATGTTTGCACATCACTGCTCAGGCGGTAGAATAACTGGCACTGTTGGGGTACCCACCTAGACGACCACCTGCAAAGGAAGTCTACCCCCGGTAAAACATGACCTATTCCTACATATCCATTATAAATACGTAAGTATATGAATGTTTGTTCCCTTTTCACATCTGACCTTTACATCGCAGTGTTACCTATGTGTTCAAAAGGTGTGAAGTCCTACGTAACACCCTGTGCTCAACATCCAGAGATGTTAGTAATCTTCTTGTAATTTCCTTCGCCAGTACAAAGCTACAAACTACAAATGATCTACAGATTTTTTTCTGATCTGAGTGGTATTTCGTATCAATTATCATGTGTGTACTTAGAAAAGAAAAACACCTGATATATATAAATTATCTAACTACATTTTTTTTAACCAGGCACCCCATAATACAATCAATTAATTGCTTATATTTATCATACCTTTACCATAACAGAATCATTGAGTTGCTTAGCTTTGGCCCAAACTAAGGAACTACCTAAATGATGTGTGTAATGTACTGCAACATTTATTTTTTTGTATTTAAAATATCAGATATTCAATATACGAGCACGAGTAGAATGCAATCAAGCCACTCGACAAAGACGAGTCCATTCATGCCTGAACATCCGTTATTGTGATATCTATACAATAATGTCGTGAATGCTCTTCTATCTCTCGGCTACATTGTACGTATTGTAAGCATTCTCAAATACATTCGAACAGTAGGAAAATTGACATCGAAATTGATAACGGCAGAGCGAAAGTTCAAAAGGGCAGTGTAATTGCATCGTCATTTACTGTGAAACAAATTAAATAATATCAAGATACTATAATACCTGAATACAAAAGAAGGAAAACAGAAAAAAGTGGAGGGAGGGAAAGCAGACCCTGCAGTGGTACGCGATGAGCCCTTAATAACAATAACATAGAGATAATATTTGTAATTAGAATAAGTATGTACTTAATTTAAAAAGTACTAGCTTTTGCCGAACGAACTTGCTGAAGAGTATATCGTGTTATTTCAGGCCTAAGCTACATGGATTTCAAATTATAGCTCAATCTCTTCAGCTATTTAGAAGAGGTACCTAATAGGTACACACATACACACACAACAAAACTGTACATGATACAACATACATATATTTATTATACTTTCACATTTCTAATATCTGTAGGATATGCAGTATGCATGACAATCAGGAATATTATTATTCTGTGACCTTAACAAATAGAAGCACATGATTTATCCTACAAGATGAAAATGTATCGAACAGAACAAATACAAACCTTTTGGATTTGGTGTCCATGACCGGACCCAATTCATCCACTCTAATTCTGCAAGGTTTCCCTTTTCCAAAACCCCAGCCCCGAATGAAAACTCGTTTGCATAATATTATAAGACAAGCCTAGTAAAGACTAAACGCAAATAAATGGTTCCCTCAACTTAAGACGACAATTTACCGGGTCGCCGGAGCTAAGATAAATTCCGACCAGACCTCTTTGAATGCCAAATCTGTCTCTCACTCTCTTTGATGTATGACCGTGGTTTAAAAATATCGTTTTGATCAGTCAAGTTTAGTAACCTTTTCCTCAATATCTTTCCTCTATTGGTCCTTTAATATCACAATTTTCCATCATATCCCAAGGAAACATCAATTATTTCAGCTACTTCTAAGGTACAATGTTAGAAATGTACGATTTATCTTTTCGCGTTTTACATCGAGAGTTGAGATGTTTTGTTCAATATTTCAGACCAGGCTTTGTTTCGCCGCGCCGAGACTGTTTTGTTTAGTGTTTGTGTCTGCCAGACGAATTGAGATTTTACTAGACAACTTGGGACTCGCTGAAAGTATAATATTGCCTAGAGGCATACAAATAAGATATAAAAAGACTCCTATTTTTTACCCCAGTCAGTTGGGTTTCATAACAAATGGTTTAACATGATCAATATAATTGTTTTATGCGTGATATTAGTGTTTACATTGAAATTTCAATAAAAACAAAGTTCAGGAATAATTCAAAATTTTTAATGAAGTGGCATCATAATTTCATAAAATTTCACAAAATAAAAATATCAAATACAGTTTACTTCCAAATCGAACATTAGACACAAGAAAACAACACACTCATTCAGTTTCAAGTTTCAAATAAGATCTTATAACTTTTCTTAACTAAATTATATAAGGCAGAAATTTAAAGATTTCAATTTCAAAATAACCTTTATATTCACACAAGAAAATACATACCAGATTTTTTGCGAGGTAAGCGAGTAGAACGGAACTGAACATAATATTATAACGCGCGAGGAAGTAAGAGCAAAACCTTATATTATGGTGATTCGTTTAGCCCTGATTTCAAACCCCAATTAGTCTTTACAGACTTAAAGTATACCAATATATCTTGGGAGCAAATTTTTTTTTAAAAACTCAAGACAAAAAACAACAGCAGGCTTCGATTTTGCACACATAATAAAACAATTCCAAAGTTCCTAAGGATACGCACAGATAGTCCTATCTATCGGCAATAAATCCTCATTCAATTTACAAAAGGATGAATCCCAATTGTGACCCTATCGGGGCATTAGATTTTAACACCATTAATCTAAATTGAAGGACCGAACTATTGGACTCTTTGTGATGGTGCACCCTCGTCACTGATAGTGGTTTATTGACTTGCCGAGAGATAAAGATGTCTTTTACGATCAAAACACAAACAAGCAACCACAGACTCTCTTATTAACTGGACTGGTCTACATTTACCTGATTTAATAGTTGAACATCTTATTATATACCTAAAAGGAAAGAGTGACTGAGTGACTGACTGATCTATCAACGCACAGTCCAAACGGATGAACGGATCGAGTTGTTATTTGGAACACAGATAGGTTTTATGGTGAAGACCTCAGCTAAGAAAGAATTTTGCCTCGTGGCGTGGGTAAAACTGTGAACACAAACTAGTTTTACTATAAATCAGTCCTTAAAGTGAACACAGATAGGATTTATAATGTAGACTTGCGCTGAGAACGGATTTCTTAACGCAGGCAAATCCGCGAGCATAAGTACCCCTGGTCTTAACTATATATGGTAGATCTACTCTGCATTCATAAATCTAAATTCTAAATATTTCATTAGTTCCAGTCATGAAGCTTTCTGACAGAAAAATGTGGAAGCGTGATCAAAAGGCATTCACTGATTGAAAGTCCGAAATGTCATCTACCCGGAGTGCTTTCATGTTTTGGTGTAAATGACCTATCAACATTCAACGGCTACCAAACATTCCTTCCTTAATTTTCTAGATCAATAAATTGAACTCTTGGAACTTGAAACAAAAGCTTATCAGATGTCGGCTTTCGATTTAATTTCCTCCACCTTGAGGAATAATTTATTTATCCAAATTAATTACAGGAACTTGAAGGATCAGATCCAATAACAGAAATATCTCGTTTACATTGCTTCGGGAGTCAGGATCAATTTGTATTAAAATCTAATTAATTCTGAGTTTTCTTGGTAGGTATTGTAAGGATTCTTTTGTTGGGAAGAAGTCATTTCTTAGTGAGGTTAATGCAATCGGTTTAGCAGAGTTGGTCGCAGACTGTTTGCGAGGGGCGGATAAAGGCGCGGACACACAAAAGCGGATGCCTTTGCCTTGTGTCTACCTCTCTCCCTCGGCCTCAGGGTTGCTGCAGATGAAACGGTTTCACTCAAAATTAACTTTAAATTGCTTTTGTGTTTGTTGAAATAAGTGCTGTAATGAAGGAAGATTGCAAAACCATCATTTTGGTGGTTTACCAAATTTCCCATTTCGTAAAATAATTGTTACTTAGAGAATATGAAATGTTAAATGTAAACGGAGTTAGATTAACTAAACAAAAATGCTACCGTGTATTGGAAGGCACATTAAACTCTAAGTCCCGATTCTAGATTCTAGTCCATGAATAGCCTATGAAATGCAGTCATATTAGAGATCGCAAAACTTATATATAGGTACTGACTTCATCAGTGCAATTAGGGTAACCTCTTTTATTGGGTATGAACACCAATTTATTAATATTTTCATATAGGATTAGCATGCTCAGACGATGTTAAGTTTAAATACTAGACCAGCCCTAGTAGAGAGCGTTTAAGCCAACGACGATTGCCCTCACAAACCCCCCTCCCTTCCTTATTCTACTGCAGAATGGATTCGTAAGAAAACGAAATCCCATTCCGGGCCGACTCTCATTGTTTGAGAATCTTCTCAATTGCTTTTTCGATTCGACAGTCCCCTACTCTATAATTGGTATGGATGTGTGTTTTAACTTTCTGAGACGCTTTCAAAGTAGATTGATTTTCTAAAAATAATACGAAGAAACCAGATAGATTCTGTCAAGTTTTTAAGTATCTTCGTGATCGCCAACTGAGTCAGATAATCATAACTTTTAACTTTTTTGAGACTAAAATGGAATGAGCATTAAAAGTGTCTTAAAATAAAAAGGGACGAAGAGCATAATATAACTAGTTCGTATTATATACAATACCTTGACTAGACTTGACTTTCAGAACTATAAGAAAACCACGGTTTCAAAAATTCTATAATAAACGAGCAAATCTTAAATCTGTAAACTATCTTTTGTAAAGCCAATAGTAGGTGGGAATTGGGGTTTCTGGATCTATTCAAACCTGAATGATGGATCATTTTGCAATGATCCATCATTCAGGTTTGAATAGATCCAGAAACCCCAATTCCCAGTCAATCATTATTTTTATATTTTTTCAATTTCTAGTTTCTTGCAATGATCCATCTTTTCAGTACGGTTTATAGTAATTATCAATTCAAACCTGAATGATGGATCATTTTGCAATGATCTATCATTCAGGTTTGTAATGAAATTCCTTGTATCTATTACTAATGTATGATAAATTGTATAATATAAAATGTTATAAATTGATCATTACTACAAACAGTACTGAAAAGATGGGTCATTGCAAGAAACTTGAAATTGAAAAAAAAATATAAAATAAAAATAATGATTGACTGGGAATTAGGGTTTCTGGATCTATTCAAACCTGAATGATGGATCATTTTGATGATTGACTGGGAATTGGGGGTTTCTGGATCTATTCAAACCTGAATGATGGATCATTGCAAAATGATCCATCATTCAGGTTTGAATAGATAATTACTATAAACCGTACTGAAAAGATGGGTCATTGCTAGAAACTAGAAATAGATAAATTTTATGTAAATGAAAATTACTGAAAAGAGGGATCATTACAACCCAGTCATTCAACATTACTGTAATGATGGATCATTCAGCAATGATCCATCAATTCAAAAATTATGTTCATCTAGAAACCCCAATTTGTTGGCTTGTTTTATGAACTACATCTAGATTATTTTCATTCAAAAAGATGTGTCGTGTGATCAGCTTCATCATTTAAGCTTTTCTTTATGAACTGATAGGAGAACAGATGTGGTGTATATAGGCAGTTAGCTGTAAATGTACTATGCGGTTCGCGACCCGATGATGATTTTTTGTACAGCATGTAGTTAATAGACGCCGATATCTCTGTTAACTAATGTTATACCAAAGTATTAAGCAGATGTATCATGACGGGAATTGGGTTTTTTGGATCTATATTAGCGAAATGATGAATCATTGCTTGCAATGATCTATCTTTTCTGAAAGTATAGATGCAGGTATGGATCATTCAGCAATGATCCATCATTACAGTAATGTTGATCCAGAAACCCCAATTCCCACCAGTCATTCAACATTACTGTAATGATGGATCATTTAGCAATGATCCATCAATTCAAAAATTATGTTTATCTTGAAACCTCCAATTTGTTGGCTTGTTTTATGAACTACATCTAGATTATTTTCATTCAAAGAGAGGTGTCGTGTGATCGGCTTCATCATTTAAGCTTTTCTTTATGAACTGATAGGAGAACAGATGTGGTGCATATAGGCAGTTAGCTGTAAATGTATTATGCGGTTCGCGACCCGATGATGATTTTTTGTACAGCATGTAGTTAATAGACGCCGATATCTCTGTTAACTAATGTTATACCAAAGTATTAAGCAGATGTATCATGGCGGGAATTGGGTTTTTTGGATCTATATTAGCGAAATGATGGATCATTGCTTGCAATGATCTATCTTTTCTGAAAGTATAGATGCAGGTATGAAATGTTTGATCACTACATACTTGTTAAGATAAATTTTATGTAAATGAAAATTACTGAAAAGAGGGATCATTACAACATGCAATAAAGTAGGTATGTAGTGATCAATCATTTCAAATATATGTATCACGAAATGCATAATTATTTTGCAGAAAAGTAAGAATTACAACAGCACAATTAAGTACAAATACATATGTGCTAAAAGAGAAGAATACTATATTTTGGGTAACCTAATTTAGCACCCTGAATATAAATCTAAATATATAAAAGATAAGAGTTACGATCATAATAGATGTTCATACAGTATGATACATGTATTTGTATGAAGCATCGTCCTTTTATGATGCATTTGTTTGGATCAATATTATGAAAAGATGGATATCAAAATGTAGGTGTTTTAAACAATGTGACTAAATTCAGAAAAACCAAAATCTCCCACCATTCATTCATATTTTCATTTATTTGACTTTGAACTTAGGTAAGTTTATATAACATTCATAGAATCTTATTATGCGTATAGCGATAGATGGTATAATATTGTATGGTCTAAGTTTACGATCCCTGAATTGACATGATAACACATTATTATTGAAAGGTTCATTGCAAGCAATGATTCATCATTTCGCTAATATAGATCCAAAAAACCCAATTCCCGTCATGATACATCTGCTTAATACTTTGGTATAACATTAGTTAACAGAGATATCGGCGTCTATTAACTACATGCTGTACAAAAAATCATCATCGGGTCGCGAACCGCATAGTACATTTACAGCTAACTGCCTATATACACCACATCTGTTCTCCTATCAGTTCATAAAGAAAAGCTTAAA
Organism: Hemithea aestivaria; assembly: GCA_947507615.1. Taxonomy (NCBI): domain Eukaryota; kingdom Metazoa; phylum Arthropoda; class Insecta; order Lepidoptera; family Geometridae; genus Hemithea; species Hemithea aestivaria. The sequence continues at coordinate 10,323,846 of OX382340.1, forward strand.
TGATGAAGCTGATCACACGACACATCTTTTTGAATGAAAATAATCTAGATGTAGTTCATAAAACAAGCCAACAAATTGGGGTTTCTAGATGAACATAATTTTTGAATTGATGGATCATTGCTGAATGATCCATCATTACAGTAATGTTGAATGACTGGGTTGTAATGATCCCTCTTTTCAGTAATTTTCATTTACATAAAATTTATCTATTTCTAGTTTCTAGCAATGACCCATCTTTTCAGTACGGTTTATAGTAATTATCTATTCAAACCTGAATGATGGATCATTTTGCAATGATCCATCATTCAGGTTTGAATAGATCCAGAAACCCCCAATTCCCAGTCAATCATCAAAATGATCCATCATTCAGGTTTGAATAGATCCAGAAACCCTAATTCCCAGTCAATCATTATTTTTATTTTATATTTTTTTTTCAATTTCAAGTTTCTTGCAATGACCCATCTTTTCAGTACTGTTTGTAGTAATGATCAATTTATTACATATTATATTATACAATTTATCATACATTAGTAATAGATACAAGGAATTTCATTACAAACCTGAATGATAGATCATTTTGCAATGATCCATCATTCAGGTTTGAATAGATCCAGAAACCCCAATTCCCAGTCAATCATTATTTTTATATTTTTTCAATTTCTAGTTTCTTGCAATGACCCATCTTTTCAGTACGGTTTATAGTAATTTTCAATTCAATTCATGATTGACTGGGAATTAGGGTTTCTGGATCTATTCAAACCTGAATGATGGATCATTTTGATGATTGACTGGGAATTGGGGGTTTCTGGATCTATTCAAACCTGAATGATGGATCATTGCAAAATGATCCATCATTCAGGTTTGAATAGATAATTACTATAAACCGTACTGAAAAGATGGGTCATTGCTAGAAACTAGAAATAGATAAATTTTATGTAAATGAAAATTACTGAAAAGAGGGATCATTACAACCCAGTCATTCAACATTACTGTAATGATGGATCATTCAGCAATGATCCATCAATTCAAAAATTATGTTCATCTAGAAACCCCAATTTGTTGGCTTGTTTTATGAACTACATCTAGATTATTTTCATTCAAAAAGATGTTTCGTGTGATCAGCTTCATCATTTAAGCTTTTCTTTATGAACTGATAGGAGAACAGATGTGGTGTATATAGGCAGTTAGCTGTAAATGTATGCGGTTCGCGACCCGATGATGATTTTTTGTACAGCATGTAGTTAATAGACGCCGATATCTCTGTTAACTAATGTTATACCAAAGTATTAAGCAGATGTATCATGACGGGAATTGGGTTTTTTGGATCTATATTAGCGAAATGATGAATCATTGCTTGCAATGAACCTTTCAATAATAATGTGTTATCATGTCAATTCAGGGATCGTAAACTTAGACCATACAATATTATACCATCTATCGCTATACGCATAATAAGATTCTATGAATGTTATATAAACTTACCTAAGTTCAAAGTCAAATAAATGAAAATATGAATGAATGGTGGGAGGTTTTGGTTTTTCTGAATTTAGTCACATTGTTTAAAACACCTACATTTTGATATCCATCTTTTCATAATATTGATCCAAACAAATGCATCATAAAAGGACGATGCTTCATACAAATACATGTATCATACTGTATGAACATCTATTATGATCGTAACTCTTATCTTTTATATATTTAGATTTATATTCAGGGTGCTAAAATGATCCATCATTCAGGTTTGAATAGATCCAGAAACCCCAATTCCCACCTACTGCCAATAAAAACGTATACTGTCAAATAACGGGTTTCTGGCTGCTTGAGCTGTATAAAGAACTGGCCGAACGTTTGGTGGAGTCATCAGGCGACCAGAATGCTGGCTTGTATTTTGTCCAAATAAATAGTAATTTTCTGCTGTATTCAGCGGGGCAATACCGACTACCAACATATCCCTTCACCATATTTAGTTTTGTTAGATGATAGTTATGATGATTGGTTAATTTAAAAAAAAATGTTTTTTTTAAGTAACAAATTTTTTAATTGTGACCCCAAACAACGCAGCCATGTTGCATTGTAAATCGTCTCACAAAGCTACGAGTTAGGTGACGCAGCACGTTTGGCAACCGGCCTACAGTTCCGATGGGTGCTCGTCGCTCGTCCTGTCAACGACATTGTACGAGCGCCAGCGGAAGCGATCTCATTCATATTATTAAAACTATTACCGATACGAAGAAAGTCACATCTTAAATATCCCTTCTTTAGCGGTTTAAATTTGTAGAATGTACAAATTTTGTTATTTTATTATGCACGCCCATTTTATTCTCGTCTTATTCTATTGTACGTCTTATTATACCGTACCTGTAAATGAAAACTTTTAATTGGCCTTTCGTACTTATAAAATAAACTATAATGTATTCTTAAGAATGATGAATATTCCTTGGTTCTCCTATTTAAACGTGTTATACAGTGTTTACACCGTTTTTTCACAAAATTTCGACTATGTTATTGTAAAATACATACAGTAGGTACAAAGTCAAAGATTCTTATCGCCTTTCGACTCATCTCAGTGACGTCACTTTTTGTCATTCAATTAGCATGTGTTCGTGAAACAGCGCTATCGATCACAAAAAACGTAGTTTACTCGTAATTTGATCATTTCCACTATTTACGTATTCCGAAAACATTTGTAGTAAAACATACGAATCTAGTTAAAAAATCCTAAAAGTGATGTTTAGAAAGATCTGATATCAAGCTCAACGTTTTATAAATGTTGAAAATGTGACTGACTGACTGACTGATCTATCGACGCACAGCTCAAACCGCTGAACGGGTTAAAATTTGGATACAGTTAGGTCTACGATAAGAAAGGATTTAACCACGCGAGTATTCCATAGAGACAGACCTTCAGGATTTTCAAAAAATATTCTTACAAGTCCAGTACTTAATATTACGTACCTACATAATATGATAGAAAAGAAGAAAATTATAATTTAATAGTAATTTATATCCTTCTGTTTTATGCCTGTTAAAAAGATTCTAGCGATTATCTAATTGAGCACTCAGCATTTGTTTCATTCTCAGAAGTCGTAATGAACAATTTTTTCATGATCTCACCGACCACCGGCGACGTTGGCGAATCGTGGAAGAATTAAACTTCATTTGTTTTCTTTTAGGCCAATGACCAAACATGTGCGCTTTTAAAACGCTATTATACGAGTATATAGGTACCTACTGTTAGCTATTTTTAAAAGAATGGTATTACATGTCCAGGAAGTAGGTAACCCTGAAATTATTTGTCTGATAAATCAACATGTAGAACTTTTAAATTTCTGTAGGCTGCTTTGGTCGTGTGGTTCTATGGTCGAAAGTCGAGTTCCTGTGTTAATTCCATAAATGGGGATTCAAAACAATAAATTTAAATAAATTCTATATTTTATCAGTTTAGGATAATTAATTAAATATACCTATTTAGGCTGTGTTTATTTTTAATGTCAATTTTAAATAGATACATTAATTTACATAATATTATTAACTATAATTATTCAACAAAATATTACAAATTCTAAAATAGTCTATTTAGCAAGTTATTTACATACTTTTCCTCACAATATCACAGTGTTTTTCCCCAGCTATATTAATTAGTTCAACGCGATCATAAACATCCATTTAGAATCTCCATCGAAGGTCAAAGTAATTAATGATTTCTGAGTCAGGGTTTTGTGGAAATAATCATAAAGATTACTTAGTAACATTAGATCTGCTCTCATGGGATTTTTATATTAGAACTAGTGTCACTAGTCACCAGTGATAAGGGAGATAATGAGTACAACATAGTTCCCGTATGGATTATGTGGTCAAACGGACTTCTGACCCTTTGGCTGGCCGCAGAAAAACGTTTTAGTTTTAACTGCGGCTAGCCGTACAGTTTTACACGTTATGTAAACATGTTATATTAAAAATAGCAAGCTCATAGTACGGCAACCCTACCAGTGTCTATGGAAGTTAGTAGGTACATACATATTTTGTATTCTGCATATACGCACTGCGGTCAACCGCAAAGTGCGTAGGTAACCTTAGTCAGCGCTGGAAACGTCCAGACCTTTAGTGGTTTCTTCTTAGTTTTGTCGTGTTTGTATGTTTATCAAGGCCGTTCCCAATATTATTTATTCTGTGAAAATCATCATGTAATACTAAGTAACTTAGCATGGCGTGACTATTAGTAATTGATCGATAAAACCGTGGCTTGAATTATTTCACGCAGGCGAAAGAAAACGGCCTCAAATTGTGACTTACACCACTTCTGATGTTAAGATATTAAGATTACACCTATAATGTTATATTATACGTTTATTTTGAATATAAAGAACGATAAACAAGCTGATGGTCCGCCTGATGTCGAGAGGTTATCGTCGCCTATTGAACTCTCCAACACCAGAGGTTTCATCGAAGCGTCGTCGGCCTTTGAAGAATTTGTAAATACTACTATTATAATGAAATCATGTAAATTCTGAAGCTCGGTAAAAAGATACACTTTTACTGTGTCTGCGTTCAGATTGTCATTCCACCTTTTACAAGACCGTAGGAGAAAAGGTACCAGGATGCATGAGAGACAAAAATATCGCTATCAGATTCAAAATTTGGTAATTAATTAACATTAAGTGTCTTTTAATCATTTCACTATTTAAAGCAAAAGAAAACGGCCTTTAATTCATGACTAGACCTGTTTTAACTTCATGTATCATAAATATACATTTAAATCGGTTCAATAACCAAGGTCTCGCAATTCTTAAGTACTACACTTCCTGTTTTTGTGAAAGATTTGTCACTAAGGGGAGATTGACCTTTATGATTGTGTTTTTATTGCGCCGCAGTCAATTGCGAGTGATTTAAATTTACTCTTTACGATTCTAGAAAGGACAACATATTATCAGTATTTATGCAAAATGCAAAATTAAGCTCCTGAAGCCAAAAAAAGACCAGTCTTTATAGTTTATAGAATCTTAATATCAGAAATGAGGATCATTTCAGTTTTGATGATAAAGATTCAGAGTTACCGAAATAACTAGAAGTCTATGTATTAGCAAACTTAAGTGAGAAGTGGCAATGGGCAGTCCAGTGTGCAGTGTGTGGCATTGGGTGGTGTTTAGTCACATTTGCAGTAGAACGACTTCGGTAGACTTTGTAAGATGGAGGACTCGAATTGGAGTAATTCGGACACATTTTAGGAACTTGGAACAAAATACACGTGGTAGGACCAAATTTGCTTCAGAAACTCAAGAACAAAAATTGCTCTTGTAGAAAGTTGGAAGGACAGAATTTGGGAAATTTAGCGAACACGTGAGACTTTCTAGTCCATGTAACAGGGTCAGTAACTTATGTAACAATGTCCTTGATAACTTTGACTGTATTAGTCCTACTCCTAACTGAAATTAGGTACAGGAGACTGTCGTGTTTGTCTCGTTTACTAATATGCATGGGTTTTTGCTACATTCATAAACTCATGCTGAGCTAAGTCTATTTTCTCTATGTTGATTTTTCTTAAGCTTAGTGTCTAATTAAGTAAAAATATCTAGTTCGTCCGGCCATCTATCTGCAACTACATGTCGAGATGTCTTTCTTCCATTAGAAAAGTAAACGAAGAAGACGCTTCTTGATTGACGCCGCGACGGTAATGTCACTGATGTAGCAGACGTCTATAGGCGGGCTCACGAACGAGCCGTCTGCTTCTGTCTATCTCTAAAATAAAAAAATCTTACTAATATTATAAAGGCGAAAGTTTGTGACTGTGTGAGTGTGTATGTTTGTTACATCTTCACGCCTAAATGGGTGGACCAATTGAGCTGAAACTTTGTATAGAGACCGCTTAGACCTTGAAATAACACATAGGCTACATACAGTACAGTGGGTAAAACCGCTGGGCGCAACTAGTTAAATATAAGACGAAATATAAGGTTATTTACTACAACCATCAAAATCTCCAACTTAATCAGCTGCAACTATCTTCGTCCTAACTTGAAACTCAACGTACTAACGATCTCCGCTTGACCGCTCAAGCAGAACAAACAACAAAGAGCGCCTAAAACACAATGGTAGTTACACTTTGAAAATTTTGACACACGCATCTTGGAGAGAATTCCTGGCACTGCGATGACGTCACTCGACAGTCATCGCAGTTCATCAGACTCATCTTTGTATGAGATGAAACGTCGACATGTGTCTCTTTATCTTTATTAAAAACTTTAAATTCTGATCTTTGAAAATTATTCAATACAATGATGTTCAGAATTACTTTTACAGTCCACGCGGCAATCTTCTGAACTTCTCACAAATACATATTTCAAATTTGTGTGTGTGTATGTATGTTACCTCATAAAATCAATGTATAAACTATTGAACCATTTGATCTAAATGAAATTTGATATATGTATAAGCTCGTGTCTACTCTAGATGTTTAGCAATTAAACCTACTAGGTGTAGCTAGTTAAAGTTATATTCATCAAATTTAGTACAATAATATCACAGTACCATGTTTTGTAGTTGCAGTGTGAACAAGACTTATAGGAAGGTGACACAGAATCACAGAACCAGTGCAATGTGGACATTCTGACAACACCCTTTGAACCGTCAGCGCTTGATATTATATTCACTATGCCAGTGAATACTACCCATCTACATGCAGGGTGGTATCATTGTATTCTGTGGCATAGCTCCACATCTACCGTTGAATCAAAACGTCCTTAGTCCTCTCCCTATTTCAACAGACCTCTTTCAATGCCTCCCCTCCCTGTGCGAGATGTGACTCCCATTATAGAGGTTTTTATTACGCGCGATTAAATATTTGCTACATTATTACTTGCTTCTTGTTCAAACTTCAAGTAATCGATTGTGAATGCGCGAAGCTACGCCCAGTGGTAAAATTTTGGAATTATGTTATTCCAGGCCCTTAGCTATATATTATATAATACCAAATCCATACATATAATAAGAATGGAAATTTCTCCCCATTCATTGTGATCCTTTACTAAGGTGAACTGTGAAAATACGCATATGAACAAAACGACGCGAAAAAGTCGCTTGCGCGATCTAGATCGTAAAACATTTTGTCAATTTTTCCTAGGGAAACGTAAAATAAAATAATAAAATAAATAATAATCATTTATATCGGACACATCGCCCCTAATTTACATCAAAATTTCGAAGTAAAAGTAATAGAATATAAAGTAAATTCAATTCAAAAAAATCAAAAAGCAAAAAGTGCGACAAACTAAAAATACGCCATCTATCGATGTGGCCATAAACGAAAATTTACCAGAGTAGTTTTATTAGGCTTAATTTGTAAAAAGGTTATTACTTATGTGTGATAAAACGGCACAACCGAATTGTATGCAGTTTTCGCTAAAACGTTGCAAATTTCTCTAATTTGTAAATAGTATTGGTTTTATTTAAATCGGTTTTTAAATAAAAGAGTTATATCTATCTAAAGATTTACTTATCTATTATATAGGTATAAAATCGTTCGTACACTTTTGTTCTATCAACGCACAGCCCAAACGGCTGGACGGATTGAGCTGAAATTTGGACAGCGTATTCGTATGAAGATTTCATCGTGCAATAAGAAGCGATTTTTTAAAATTCCCTCAGGAACAGGAATTATTCCCGAAAAACGAATGTATGCAAATCCGTAACCGCTGAACCGATTAAGCCGAAATTTTGTAAAACGATAGTTGGGATTGTGATTAGAAACATCAAATAGTTATTTTGTCAGAAATTTACTTTTAAGGGGGGTAAAGGGGGGTCGAAGTTTGTATGGAAAATTTAGAACCGCTGACCCTATTGAGCTGAAATTTGGTACAGAGATAGATTGAGTCCTAAAAAATTGAATGGTATACTTTTTATTCCAAAAATCAACCTCTAAGGCGGGATAAAGGAGGTCAAAGTTAGAATAGGAAATCGGTAACCGCTTCTTTGTTTAAGCTGAAATTTAAACCAGCGTGTTCTTTAGGTAACGAAGGCGACGTATAAAAAGGGATTTTTGCAAAATTCTTCCGGGAACGGGAATTATTCCCGAAAAACGTTTGTATGCAAATCCGTAACCGCTGAACCGATTAAGCTGAAATTTTGTAAAACGATTGTTTAGATTGTGTTTAGGAACATTATTTTTTTTTTTGACGAAAATTAACATTTAAGGGGGGGTAAAGGGGGGTCGAAATTTGTATGGAAAATTTAAAACCGCTGACCCTATTGAGCTGAAATTTAGTACAAAGGTAGATTGAGTCCTAAAAAATTGTATGGTATACTTTTTATTCCAAAAATCAACCTCTAAGGCGGGATAAAGGAGGTCAAAGTTAGAATAGGAAATCGGTAACCGCTTCTTTGTTTAAGCTGAAATTTAAACCAGCGTGTTCTTTAGCTAACGAAGGCGACCTATAAAAAGGGATTTTTGCAAAATTCCTCCGGGAACGGGAATTATTCCCGAAAAATGTTTGTATGCAAATCCGTAACCGCTGAACCGATTGAGCTGAAATTTTGTAAAACGTTTGTTTAGATCGTGTTTAGGAACATTAATTTTTTTTTGACGAAAATTAACTTTTAAGGGGGGGTAAAGGGGGGTCGAAATTTGTATGGAAAATTTAAAACCGCTGACCCCATTGAGCTGAAATTTGGTACAGTGGGAGATTGAGTCCTAAAAAATGATATGGGATACTTTTTATTCCAGAAATCAACCTTGAAGGGGGAAGAGGGGGGGGGGGGGGGGTAGAAGTTTGAGTAGAAAATCAGTAACCGGCCATCTTTTAAAGCTTAAATTTGAACAGCGTATTTTTTATGTAACGTAGATGACCGATAAAAAGGGATTTTGCAAAATTTCCACGGGAACGGGAATTAATTCTAAAAAACGTTTGTATCCAAATCTGTAACCGCTGAACTGATTGAGCTGATATTTTGTAAAACGATTGTCTGAAGTGTGTTTAGGAACATTGAATAGTTTTTATGTCAGAAATTAACTTTTAAGGGGGGTAAAGGGGGGGTCAAAGTTTGTATGGGAAATTTAGAACCGCTGACCCTATTGAGCTTAAATTTGGTACAGCGGTAGATCTAATCCTAAAAAATGATATGCAATACTTTTTTCCCAGAAATCAACTTTTAAGGGAAAAAAGGGGGGTGCAAGTTTGTGTAAAAAATCGTTAGCCGCTTCTTTGTTTTTGCTGAAATTTGGACAGCGTGTTCTTAGTTACATAAACTAAGATGACCGATAAAAAGGGATTTTGTGAAATTCTTACAGGAACGGGAATTATTCCCAAAAAACTTTTGTGTGCAAATCCGTAACCGCTAAACCAATTAAGCTGAAATTTTGTAAAATGATGGTTTGAGTTTTGTTAAGGAAATTTTTAATAGTTTTTATATCAGAAATTAACTTATAAGGGGGGGTCAAAGTTTGTATGGGAAATTTAGAACCGCTGCGCTGACCCTATTCAGCTTAAATTAATTTAGTGCAGAGGTTGATTGAGTCCTAAAAAATGGGATACTTTTTATCCCAGAAATCTACATTAAAGAGGAGGAAAGGGGGGGGGGGGGGGGGGTGCAAGTTTGCGTAAGAAATCGTTAACCGCTTCTTTATTTGAGCTGAAATTTGGATAGCGTGTTTTTAGGTGGTTTTGGCGACTCACGAGAAGGGCTTTTGCTAAATTCCCACTGGAACGGGATTTATTTACAAAAAACAATTGTATGCAAATCCGTAACAACTAAACCGATTGAATCGAAATTTTGTAAAATCATGATTTGAGTTGTGTTTAGGAACATTAAATATTTATTTTGACAGAAATTAATGGGAAATTTAGAACCGCTGACCCTATTGCGCTTAAATTTGATACAAAGGTAGATTAAGTCTTAAAAAAAGATATGGGATACTTTTTATCCCAGAAATCAACCTTTGAGGGGAGGAAAGAGGGATCCAGTTTGTGTAGGAAAGGTAACTGCTTCTTCGTTTTAGCTAAAATTTGGACAACGTATTCTTTATGTAACGTAGGCGACCGATAAGAAGGGATTTTGTGAAATTCTCACCAGAACAGGAATTTTTTCACAAAAACGTTTGCATGGAAATTAGTAACCGCTGAACCGAAAATGAGCTGATATTTTGTTAAGTTCTGTTAATGAATAGTTTTTTTATGTCAGAAATTAACTTTAAGGAGACTAAGTATTAAAGGAGGGGGAAGGAGGATCAGAGATTTAATGGGAATTCAGGAACCATGGAATTGATTTGAGTCGCGGGAAGGATGGTGTGAGAAATTAGTAACGAATAATAATTTAGCTGAGGTACATTACAGTAGAGATAAGTTAAAGAGTTACCGGGAAAGGACCACAAATAGTTTTAATTCCTGAAAAGAGGCGTGAAAATTTATGAAGGCGATAAACTACCGCTCAACTGAGATAATTTGACCTCTGGGAAAGGACATAGGATTGGTTTCTACGGTAGCGAACAAAACTGCATAGAAATACCCAACCCGATATTCTTCGCTACCCACAGCGGGAGCAAATAATATATAGCCATGCCTTATTTTACGCTTACAAAGTCACGGGGATGGAAATACTATCATAGTGAACAAACATAGCAGCACCAAATTCGCTTTATAAATTGACTCTCACGCGCAACGAAGTGCGCGCGGGTCAGCTAGTTACGGATAAATTTGCAACTCACGCATACATATACATTTGCTTACTTTCGCATTTATAGTATTGGATTGTATAATATTGGTGTGCAAACATTACTGTGCTCCGGTAGGAGGGCACTGTAGCTAGCGAAATTACTGGGCTAAAGAGTCTTAACATCTTATGACTCTTGAGTAAGAAGCGTTGGTGCAGTGCTCCTAGAATTTCACATAATTGTGAAATCCTAGGTTACACTGTACTGATTATGGGCAGCCGTTTTCTCTTAACATCAGGAGAGCGTCTTGCTCGTCTTCTACTTCATCACATAAAAAAAAAAAAAAAAAAGGACGACAGGAATTACAAAGATAAAAAGTTGTAATGATCCAATAACAGTGTTGAGATTTGTAATTATATAATACTAGCTACGCCCAGCGGTTTTACCCGTTGTCCTATAGCCTATGTGTTATTCTAGGGTCTAAGCTATCTCTGTACCAAATTTCAGCTCAATCGGTCCACCCGTTTAGGCGTAAAAGAGTAACAAACATACATTCTTACAAACTTTCACGTTTATAACATTATTTTTTTCTTTCTTTCTAAGATCATGCTCTCCAGACTCTAGCCCCACTGCTAGGCATAACTTTACTGGCGTGCGTTAAGGTCTGTCCTGCGATAAAAAGGAACAAATAAAAATGTTTACTTTCCCTCATATAAAGGTTTTTGTCACATCTTGATAATGTCATCGACCCATCGGACAGGTGGTGTACCGCGGCGCGTTTCTACTGGACTCAGGACGTTATGTTGTGACTTGTGACATTGTATGGCAAGTTATAAAAAAAATTATTGACCAAGTAAAACTTATTCTTTTTACAAGCTTTTATTTACTTTCACTTATCGGTTGTCTGTCTGTAATCAAATCTTGCAAGTTTAATTTGACCCGCTTCCCGGTTTCCTATTGAGCTGATTTTTTCCATACATGTATAAATCGGATGACAATGCAATATTATTATGACATTGAGCTGACCTGATGATGGAGCTGGAAGGTGGTCATAGGAACTCCGTAATTAAACGACGCAACCCCATCGAGTTTAGGCTTATTTGTCTTGACGAGTACTGTGGTGCTAGATAGTATAATCACTAATCATATAATAAAAACTTATTTTTAAAAAGATTTTTTTTTATTTCCCTTGTTAATGTAACGATAATACACAAGCAAACAGCGTGCTTGATGGTGAGCGGTTATCATAATTAATCGCAACATTATTATTTATTATTATTATTAATATCAATTTCATTGACTGGTTTTATTAGTCGCCAGCGGAAGTGCTAATTAAATTCAATGTTGCTAAAGACGCTGTTTAATTTGTCTGAAATAGAAAAGAAATAGATGTAGAAGCTTATGATGATGGTAAAAAAATCTCATAGTTTAAACAGTAATCAGTACCTAAACGAAATAAGCAGGTGTTCTATAATTATATATTCAATATCGATAGAACTCGACTCATTGTATCATTTCATTTATTTTATTTTCATTTATTTTCATTTCATTTCAAACTTAAAAATAAAAACACAATATTATAATCAACAACAATAAGGACAAGAAACCTACGAATAACAAGTACACAATACAGAATAACGTCTGCTCTATCAGAAAATATATTGATTCTTCTAAAAAGAACTCAACAAAATTCTAACTCATCTAAACCACGAGTAAATGTTGGTACGGATTATGGAATCCAGGCACAGAAATAGCACGCCATAAGCGACAGAAATCTCCTTGTCACTCCAAATGAATCTCGCGACTTACTAAAATTTCCTGTTTATTTTTATCCCCCCTGCGCTGCCGATGGCGAGTGGTTTCTAAATATGGAAAACTTGAAGAGGTTTCCAGAATCAATTTACTCTGTTTTGAGAATCTAAACCGCTTTGATATTGAAGTTGACATTTTAATTGAAACATGAACGTAAGGGAACAAGACTTATTGCGTTCCCCTCATTACTTTCTTTTACTATCTTTTCTTTCCTCTTTTCTATTTTATTATCTATTCCTTGGCAAGTCAGATAAATGCAGATCCAAGATGACCAATCGCACCAAAGCATAGAGATAAAGGTGTCTAGGAATATGGACAAAGATGGATTCTTGAACAAATATATGACCATTTTGGTCACATATTTGTTCAAGAATTTTTTACAGTGGTTAAATTATATATTTCAAAGAAACCACGCCAATCCTTGTTTTGACAATAGTTACATATTTTTATTTAATAAATCGGCTACATATTTTAATGGCTTACTTTTCTCATCTTGACTAATCTGATTAAATAATACCACCGTATTGTATTTAGTAAACTTTTGCGCATAAATTTCGACCACTGTATAATCTGTATATCCGTTCCAAAGCCAATCATGACTACAAACGACGCTCAAATTCAAATAGTATTCTGAGCAGGATCTAGACATAATCTAAACAATTTATCTGAATATCTAGTACATATAATACAAGTCTGAAATGATTTCTCCTCACGTAGAAGGAGTCGTTACAGAAACTTATTACCATTTAGCTTCGACTTCAGATAATGCTCGCACAATGCTAATTCGGCAGTACATTAGCCTGAGTGTACGGAGAATGCTAAGTTCTGTCGTGGCCAATTAATACAGGCGTACTGACTTGGTTTTTATGTAGATGTTGAAAGGATTAATCCTAAAGAGGATAGTGCAATCTAAGAAGAGTATGGCATCTCTGTATCTTACTAATATTATAAACGTGAAAGTTTGTAAGAATGTATGTCTGGATGTTTGTTACTCTTTCACGCCTAAACGGGTGGACCGATTGAGCGATAGACCCTGGAATAACACATAGGCTACATAAGTACGGGTAAAGCCGCTGGGCGCAGCTAGTTTTTACATACTTATAGAAGGTTCATCGCTAACTAGTAAGTTAAGAACTAATTCTCCAGAAGGCGGGGATCCGTGAGATCTTTGTAAGGTATTATCTATAGGTTCTACTCGTGTAGAGATAATTATATTAGTTAAAATTAATAAGTAGGTACACATACTATTGTTATGATTGGGCGATGCGCAGATCATAAGGCAGTAAGAAAATATTGTTTTATCGAAAAATTCGATGATTAAATGATCAAGTCAATTAACTGTATTAAGATACCTACGTATTTTCAATGTCTCTCAATATTTTTTAATAAAACGCCAGATTTGAAATTCGTATTGTTACAGAAAATATAGTTATTTTATTACATTTAGATTTGTGAATCAATTACTTATAATCCATTGTTTCAGTTTATTAGTGTACTTCGTTAACAAATAATTTCTGATCGTCTAGCAATTACACTTTTATGGTCTTCATTAGTTTTATCGCGTTGATTTTTAGCATGAAATTGTTGGAAATAGTTGGTATAAAAATTACTTTTGTATATATAAACCCGGGGAAAAAGTTAATCATTTTTTTTATAAGTTTGACTGGGGCGTTATAAGTTTGACGTGTATGTCTGTCTATATATATGGGTATCAAATGAAAGGGCTTAACTAGTAAAATACAACGCACTATGATAAATTTAAAATCCAAGATGGCCGCCACCACAAAACCGCGATTTACATATTTTGAAGGCGTTGGGTTGAAGGTTTTTTAATTTTTTACTTTAATTCACTTGTGTCTAACTCCATTTCGAACTTCGACCACAATAAATCTTGGTTACAAGATAATTAGAGCATACAAATACTACAAGCGAACGGGTTTCTCCAATAACACATAAGTGTTGACTTTATAGTCAATTTACATACACATATTTATGCGTTTGCGTTCCCTGTAATAATGATTCATATATTATTATGGCCGACGATATCATCAAGATTGCGGGAAATACCAGGATGCGATCTGCGCAGGACAGAGCAGAATGGTACAAGAGGGAGGCTATTTCCAGCAGTGGATTGAAAGAGGATAATAGTGAAGATTTTTTTATTACACACCAAGCAGACCTAATGGTGAGCGGTTACAGTCGTCTGTAGACGTCCAGAACACTAGTGGAAATCCTAACAGTGTCGGTCATTGTCGAAGTACCTATAGTTTGAAAAGAAAGCGGGGTAAAACATCTTCCTACCTTGCTTCACTAAGAATATGACAGGATATGAAAATGAATATAGTATGATGATTATGGTGATCAAAGTATAACAAAAGAGTTGAATAATTTAAAACAAGTTACACTACTGCATATGTTTACGGACGCTTATGATTCCACTCTAAGATTGTAAATGGGACGTTTCCTGAAATCTGTTGTTACATTTTGCAACGTTCTCTTAAAATAGCCCACTAATTTTATCTCCTGCAGTTAGCAGCGGTATCTCCTTCATTCATTCTTCGCTACATGTACGTTGATGCGTTAGTATATTACTTTCATGAAAACTTAACGTTTAAAAGAAAGATATATTGTCAAAACAAAGTCATATTTTTAAATTGAATCGACAGGAGATAATATTTTCTAGACGTTTTTCGTCACGAGCAATTTCGGTGTCTGCAATCTGCGATGTATTTTTATAAAATTATAAGGTTTTCTTTGGACAGGTGTTAAATAATTCTATGATACTGGAAAGCTGATTTAAGATAATGTCGCACACGAAGACATAGGTTCATCGTCATTGTTCGAGTCCGTTGACTTTCTTTTTTGTAATTCTTGCAGAACAATAAAAAACAGTCGGTTAAACAAAATTTCCTTAGGGACTTTTAAAGAGAATTACGTTAAAATAAACTTAGAAGAATTTATCATATTGTGACTTTAAACTGAGAGATAAATTAACAATTGATAAGTAACAAAGAGATAAGAACGATACGCATTGTATGTGAGGGTTTTAACGAGGATCATTTTTCTATGAGTCAGTCAACCGTGACTTTCTCTGAAACCAAAGTGATTTATTGATAAGATAACAATAAAGGTGCTGATAAACTTATCTAGTTGGCCAGCAGGTGTATTTTTTGTAAAGAAAGTTTGCCAAATTGACTTCTGGTAAGTATATAATAATTTGCAAACATCGTACAGCTCAATCGTCATGGATATATATTATATCTGTTAGTGTAATTAACACGGGTGTAGTGCAAGAAGCATTGATGTCATAGGAACCTATTGTCATTTTTTTTTACTATTTGCCGATCGTACATGCCGGCTAGTGGTCACGATTCATGATGTCTCGGCTGGTATTAACCCCCGCGCTCCACTACGCGCGCAATGTCAAATTCTGATTAAAAATGCTTTTAACGTTTTGTACTGTGTGATAATTTGATACTGCGACTTGCGACACATGCATAGGCATGACACAGCGTGTTGCTATTGGCTCATAATTCTCTATGCGCTCTCCACCAAGAGTGCGCTTAATGCGCGTTTTTTAATCAATAAATATACAGATTGTTATCCTTATAGACCCAAAGGCCAAAGGCTATACTTTGAGTAAAACCAAATACTGCCTAATTCTCTTTTACAATACCTTTGTAGTAAAATAACAATATCTCTCCTCAAAGCCAGACTAATTAGAAACTAGAAACGTACGATAACAATCCAAGAGGTCGTTAAAAACGGTCAATTGCCTAATTTGCTGTTTCCTTTCAATAAGGTCAGGATAACAGAATATATAAAATACCGCGCTTCAGAAATAAAAATGAAGCAAATTATATTTTATAAAAAAACAGTATTCAATAACTAAAAAAACTTTATGATAACTGTGGAGGATATGCGTGCTAGGGAGTGGATGAAGATATGACGAATGATAGTGTAGAATGGAGGAGAAAAATATGTTGTGCCGACCCTACCCAGTGTGGGATAAGGGCAGGAAGATGATGATGATGTTTTTCAACACAAAATGTCATAATTAGCGGAGTACTTTAACGTCTCCTAAATTAAGTAAGTTGTATTCTCAGTCCTCACTAGTCGTAATAACATTTTTATTGCACCTATGCGGTCATAGTTTTTATAATGGAGCTATTTGGTGTCTTCCTTTATTACTATAAGCCTTTGGTCAGGATCTATTCGTCGAAGCCAGCATTCTCATTAAGTCTTACAACCACTACAGCGCAAATCGCGTCGCATTTAATGATTTTCAGTCAAAGTTGATGCGAATCGACTTTCCGCTAATGGACGCATTTTCATCAAGCCAAATAGACATTGATTTGGCGACGCAGTGAATACGAGCCTTGACAATCGAGTTTGGTTTTGTGTCTCTCATTTTTACACTAGTAGGTACTGCCTCTACAAGAATAAAGTCACTGGTAGAGACTTTCTTTTTTAATAGGTATGTAAAATTCTCATTTATCCAATTGTCTTATCAGGCTGCTATCCGATTACTCATTCTCCGATTGGTTCGGTTTTGGGCATCCTCTGTGAAATAATTCTAGATGATTCTGTCACAGCAGTAGGCTGCTTTCCCACTGGCGTTTTACGAACGGTTGCCATTCTCCATCTTCTACGCTACTGCGTGAAATATACGAGGCGTTAAGGCTGCATTATCATCGTCAAAGAATCTCAACTCAACTGTACGTAAAACACCAGTGACACAGTGGCCTAAATATGGCCAAAATCAAACGACTGTTTTTTTTTTAACAAAGTTTTAATAAAAGGCAAAAACATTTTGAATTCTGGCAGCGTGTTCCTTTTAGTTGACCTCCAACCAAGCTAACCCTCCTTACCTGTACAAGACTTGCGGTTAATTGTTGTGGTTTAACAATGAGCTGGTCTATTGATTATGGACCTGAGGTATTTTGGGTAGAAGGTCATCACGCTATCTGACCACAGGTAATGGCCGGGTTACTTAGATATTTCCTGGCGATTTAACTATTTACCTGTTTCTTTATTATTTATGCAAACTAAAAGAAAATGACTTTACGAATTTAAAAACTATAATGAATTCAATGTCTTATTTTAACGCATAAAAGTACCTATAATATAAAAGAAATTCGATTCCCTAACATAATACTTCGGCCCTCCTGTTTCAGTTAAATAGACACATGTTAATGGCAGCTTACAAGAAATCTAAATGATTATAATCAGGTGCTGAAAGCGAAATAATGATAATACAATTAACGGTTGTGTAAATTTTATTTATTGTAGTTTCAGGTCGCCAAGATACTTCACCTATCAGAAAGGAAACGTTTGAGAAAAGGAAAAGAGGCAGAATCAAAGCGTACTATGCTTTGACCTTTGCTTTGAACCAGTAATGAAGGCTAATGATGACGAAGAATGAATTGATATCTCTAGTAGAAACTTACCTCGCCAAGATTGTTGAAACCATGGTCCCTCGCTACGGCATCCGCCGCATCTTTCCCTTCCGGGACATGCACTGCCCATGTGGGGGTGTAATGCGCAGCAACTGCTTTCAGCAACGCAATCAAAAGCAGCCCAGCCCCGAACAGCGCTCCTCGCGCCATCTCACACAAACACAATCACCCAGTAGTACTTATCAGCATGGCACACACTAATAGCTGTTTTAAACCCTCAACTTTCCAAAATTGACTTTTTATTTTATAGTTGCTGTTTCATATCTAATCGAGAGGAATCTAAAAGAAATTGATCTTATTGTGTGCAAAGCACTCGAATACAAAGAGCTTTCGCGTGGGCTGCATCGCTTTGTGGGAATTACCCACTATAAAATATTAATACGAAGGTACTGATAGGGTGTTTGTCTTCGGCCGATAATTTATTTGTTTGAACGTCTATTGTCTACATGATTTGTGTTTTCAGAAGTTCCATAAATTTATTACTTATTGATTTAATATCTACGTCAAGTCTTCGTCAAACACTGATTTATTTAATATTCTGTTTGATTTCTCTAGTCACGATATTTATTGAATTTTCGTTCCTTTGCACCTAGGTAGGACAGGCAGGTTTTTTTTGTTTCATAGATTTCAGATAGCATGGGTAAGTTTCTGCTTTCTGAATATACCTATATTATGTAATTCTTGTGTTCATCCAAGGTTTTGAGGGCATTTCCACTTTTATTGTAATATGAAACTAAAATAGGTCCAGTGACGTTTTGCCTTGGCTTTTCTAATCCAAATGGAATTTTATAATTCTTTCTTATAGTCTTGTGCTGCTACGATTAGCGATGCATGCCTAGAATTCTTTGTCAATGTTTTAAGACTGTATAATAAATAAACTCTCTAATATATTTTATTATACTAGAGAATTGCTAATATTTTTCATCCATTGACCTATTGTTTCATTAGACAGCGCGTGCCCAATGACCGTAATCAAAGTGACAATAAGACGTGAGTGATCCACCTAATGCACACGCTAACCACGTCCGCCCTTAGAAAATTGCCAATCAATCGGAAAACGGTTCTAACAAATTAAAAGTTCGGCCCCAATGTTGGCATCACAATAATTAGGTCAAGCATACAATGAAGGACAGAAGAACTCTCTCGGCTCTGTTATAACAGTCTCTATCATCGTATCACCGGACAACCATTAATCACAATGCCTTTCATCGATATACTTCAACCTACTTCCCTCAAAGTATTGTTATGACTGACGCCTGCCCTATTTTTTGGATAAACAAGACATACATCATTTTCTGCGCTTTTGGGGTTCAGATTTTTTCCAAATTCCAAGGTTCATGATCTGTATGTTTTATGATGCCATATTTTTGCGGGCATTGTATCCTTTAGAATGGAATTGCGGTCTCCGGTTGTCCTTTTGTGTCCAGCTTATGTTGCCTCTATATGGAGCGATGAACTCAGATTATACTACATAACTGTATTATTCATTATTATGTCGTGAAACTACTTCTGCAGTTAGGGCTAAAATATTGTACAAACAAGTTTCTAGGTCGGTGATTTGGCAGAATATTATGGTTGCTTCATGATAGCACGTGATTTGGGAATCATCTTCATGTTGCATGATACTAATTAACGTTTCTAAATTTTCAATCGCACCTTTCTATTTATAATTTGATGATGTTCAACGAGTATTTAACGTGTGTAATGTGTAAGCAAATCAACTCCACTTTGTTGTTACTGAGCAGACTTTGCACTTGTATATATTCCGAAAGATTAGTTTATCAACATTATCTTTCCTTTTCAGCATTTCTTATTAGGCACTACAAAAGAATTTGTTGTTTTTCTATGCTACTTATTTATTCATTTTTCTATCATTATCCTCGGATTGCTAACAATAAAAACTATCATGATTCTTTTAAAATTCTTTACCGTGTTTCATCAGTTTATTGTGAGTAGTTGTTTATATAATTGCATATTATTATTGGAATCTGAATCTAACGGCATTGGATGCCGATAACAAATTAACCAAGAATGTTTACTAGTCACTTCAGATAACCTCATTCACAATGCGCTGTAGATAATGTTATTGTCTGTCTCTTAGTATACACGCGCTATATAGGTGCCTACTATGTATAAATAGATAATATATGTCTATTTAAGAGTATGAAATAATTGTGAAAATAGAGGTTTGTTTCTTGAATGAATAAAATATTAACTAAATACAGTAGCTTATAATAGATAGAGTTGAAATTTGTATCCTATGTATATCATTTTGTTACTGTTGGTTGCGATAACATAATTTGGCGATAAGAGTCTTCTAAGCGTAAAATTCCGCGTGGTAGTTTCAAGATCTAGTTCAGATTATTCCGAAGCCTTCACTACGTTTGTATGAATTGGAGTTAGTGATCTACTTACTGGTTCTGCAAACTCCAAGTGTGTACAAACAAACCGTTTTGTTGTTTGGTTAAACTCATTACTCTCGCGTCACTTAGGTTTTATTTTAATTTTCGCGTTTTATAAAAAGTAGGGCAGTCACCACAATCGAGCGTTCACCTACTAGGTACCTATAGCTTAGTAGAGTCAGATATTTACAGTTAGCGACGGCAATTATTTATCAAGCAATCGGATGCCCTATCATCGAATTTGCATAGTTATTAACTCGGGATCACTCTTCTAACGTCGATAGCAATTTAACACAACGTAAAGACAAGTTTTTATCTTATCTGCGTGCATCGGTTCGCAATGTAAACATTCGTTTTTGTGAGTAATCGGCGGAGTGATTCGCGTGCAGCCCACGTCGAAAAGCGGATGCTTCATCGATGGAATCCGATGGGAAGGACCAAGATTCCGTGGCACTTAGACAATAGTGGCCGGTGAGAGTCGGCGCCGCTGCGATGCGACGAGCGTTCACCTCTCGCATCCCGAGTTATCACTTTGAATGGATTTGATGTGTGATTCCTCACGTTTAGAAACAGCAAGGATTGGCACTGCGTTTCACTGATATGCACTGGTCGTAAGAGGGCACGGCACAACTGTCAAATGGCGCGTGAATAATCGTGCGGAGCGAAGCGATACACGGGCATCACGTTCGCGCACGTGATGCTGACTGGCTCGCGGACGGCTGGCGCGGCTGTGCTCATTGCTCTCGGATGTCGGCGCGGCGCGGAGCGAGCGAGCGAGGAGGCGGCCGCCCGTCGCGATCCGACCCGACCGTGTACCCCGTCCTGCGTCCTTGCTACCCTCCTGGAATTTACCCGAAAATGGGGAGATTTTCTAATATGGCTACACCCGCATTTTTAAATCCGCGCCAACGCCAACTGATAAGGAAGGGTCCGACAGGTGCTCGGGAATCGCGCTGACTCATCTCGCTCTCTGCTGGTAGATGTGGCAATTAAAAGATTTATTTAGGTAGAAAAAGATTCGGATTTCGGAAGGATTTTGAACGTTTCACCTTTTTAACCCCCGACGCAAAAACGACGGGGTGTTATAAGTTTGACGTGTCTGTCTGTCTGTCTGTCTGTCTGTCTGTCTGTGTGTGTGTGTGTGTGTGTGTGTGTGTGTGTGTGTGTGTATGTGTCTGTCTGTGGCATCGTAGCGCCCAAACGGATGAACGGATTTTGATTTAGTTTTTTTTGTTTGAAAGTAGAGTTAGTCGAGAGTGTTCTTAGCCATGTTTGGTGAAAATCGGTCCAAGATGGCCGCCGCTACAAAATGGCGGATTACTTTTTTCTTCCACGACCCCCTCAATATGGGTATCAAATGAAAGGGCTTAACGAGTAGAATACAGCCCACTATATAAAATTTAAAATCCAAGATGGCCGCCATCAAAAAATGGTGAATTACGTATTGCGTTGGGGGTTTTTTTAAATTTTTAATTTAATTCACTTGTTTGTAATTGGTTAAAAGTTTTATTGCCTATTTTGGGAAAAAGAGGAAATATAAATTAGGTAGGTACCTGGTACCTACCTACTTACTCAATAATATTATTATAATATACGGTACGTAGGTAGTAGGTACGGTGAGAAGTTACTAAAATGGCGTATGTTTATTGAAGTGTACCTATTTAGTATTTTGATAATATTATAATACTTAGATAGGTAAGTACCCACTGGCGGATCCAGGATTTGGTTCTGGGGGAGGGGGGGGGGGGGGGGGGGGGGCAAGGTGCAGACGGGCAAAATATTATAATTTTTTATAACTTTTGGGGGGTTGGTAATTTCCCCAGGCGCACCTAGTCATACTAAAGTAAAGCCTAGTTTTCCTACTCCCAACTCCCGACGAGCTTTACAGACGAATACATAAGCACAGATCTTAGTAGGTACCTACCTACCTATCCAAAAGATGTGACACCGACCTCCAAGTTAGGTACCTACGAGCTATGGGTAATTATGTAAGTGTAAGTTTTTTTTCATCCCCCTATCTCGGAAAGTGTATTTTTGCGCTTCGATGTCTGACTGGAAAAGTCCATTTTATCCTCTAGAGGGTAAAGTAAATTTGAATTTAGTACATCGTGTGCACGGACTTTTCTTTTTAAATCGTTTTTTTTTTTCGAACTTGATGAGGTTACTTTTGAAGATAGGGCACTGCCAACACTGCGCACCATTTTCTTTTTGCTCCAGTTGCCAATAAATTTAAAAAAAAAATTCTCTATGCATTGTGATATTTCCTCGTTGAGGGTGGATGAAAAATTATGTGTTTTACTCGAGTGCAAAGATTTTTGACCTTGTGCTCTTTTGATTCCCTCGCTAACGCTCAGGATTCTAATTATTGAATTTTAGAATCCTTCCCTAGCTCGGTCATCAAATTGAGCACGCGGTTAAAAAGCAACTTTGCACTCTTGTATAACAAATAACTATTTTTTTGACAACGAATTAAGAAGACTAACAAGACGCTCTCCTGATGGTAAGAGATAACGCTGCCGTAATTGGTAGGGGAAGGTGGGCATGAAAGAGCCTCCCTCAACATTTCCGTAGTTTTTTAAACGAATATCAGTTTTATGATTTTTTGTGTAGTTATAGTTGTTTATTATTTATAACTAAAACGGGCCGTGCGAGCTATAGTGGGAGTGCCGCAGGACGTCTCCGCGCGTCCCTATTTCAAGAGTCTCGGCATACTAACTGTGCCGTCTCTAGTAGTCATGCAGGTTGCAGTGTATGTAAGAATCAATATTGATTCTTACGTACAGCATGACGGCTCGCACAGAAGAGCCGGAAAACTAGCAAGCCTCAGCAGAACGCTGGAAAAGAGTTCCAGGCTCACGCACATTATGGGTCCAGCGGTGTACAATAAGTTACCGAGTAACGTCACTGCTGCCGGTACTATGACATGTTTTAAGACGCGCCTACGACGCTGGCTTATTGAGCAAGCTATTTATAATTATGACGAATTTTTAAGTCCAAAATGAACTTGTAAGTTTTACTACATTATTATTATGTACAATTTGATTATTTTTATAACTTATTATTATTTACAATTATAATGAATCTATTATTATACTATCGATTTTTGTATATTGAATTATTATTCTAATTTGATGTTGATATAACCGAATAATGTAATTTTTTATTGTAATATTTTATAATCCATTATTATGGAACTAAAACGTGCGACGTGTATCTGAATGATATCAATAAATGATTTGTATTTGTATTTGTATTTGTAACCCACAAAAGTTAAACAGTTCGCCGAGTCTTTACTGCGGAGCAAGACAACGCCAAAAAATTTGGGTACCTACCTTAAATATGATTTAATAGTGTTATTAATAGCGTTTTAACTATTTTTATATGTAACTTACCGCCAAACAATAGCAAACATGATATAATGCGCATGTTTGGCCTCCATAATCAGGTATTAAACTGAAATGACTCTTTCTCTTTTCTATTAATTTAAGATATTATTAGCCATGCAGATAAGTGATGAAAGAGCCAGCTCGGGTTTGTTTGTGGCTTTACTTTTCGAGTAACGGTATGATGCAACATTTATTATGGATGGGCTAAACGGTCTTGTGGGCTAATGTGAGACATGTAAATTCCATCCCAGGCTCATTGATTTTTTAAAATTGTTTGATACCTACTACTTAATAATAATAAGTTTTCATATGCTTATTCTATGTTTATGTTTAAACCTTATTAATATTTAAGAAATAAATTAATGTTTTAAAGGTTAATAACTTGAAATTTGGAGTTTTGGCGGCAAGCCTTGATCATATCATTAGCTCCACGTCTTTTGCTTAATAATCGTGTAGAATTTGATTGTTAGCGTGTAATAATGGTGGAATATTGCGTGTTAAGTGTTTTTGAATGTGCACAGATGTAGGCAAGTGATATGGTGCTGAAATATGAATTTTGGTGCCCCCTCCAAAACTCCTCCGAACTTTCAGTAAAATTCCACCCATTTTACTGGAAGACTCACGTGATTAGACGAGCTATTAAGCTCACTCTGACTCTGACCTGACTAACTAACTTATTACTTAAAAAATAACATTTAACTTGACACTGGCAAAACACGAAAGTGGAGACCATAATTTAATATCCCGTGAACATTCACGAATTTTACTCGACACTGGCAAAATGCACATGTTGCCATATTATTAAAAAGAAAAAAAAAAAAAACTTGAAATTTAAAAGAAATAAATAAAAATGTGTATTTTTATTATATAATTTTATTATTAAGAAAAATACCCTAATATTGGATTTAGTGGGTTTAAAAGTGATGACCAAATTAACAACTTGTTATTTTATAAATACTGTCGCTTAATTTAGTTTATTTAGGAAGATTTATGTTATGTCTCTTTCATAAAAAGTGGCGGCTTTTTCATGATACGTGTGCCATGAAAGAGCTGAAATTCGTTTTTTTTTTAAATAGCCGAGATATGTATTAAAATGAAACTTTAATAAAACTACACTGGGTGTTTTTTAATTATAGATAATTATTGAGCTACTCGTCCCTATTTATAAAATTGTTTTATTTGATTACTGAACAAAATTAGGAGCCCAAGTCTAAAACTGGCTCTTTCATGCCCACCTTCCCCTACAGTGCTACTCAGTATTTTACAAAGGTAAAATTTCGGGGTGCACTACGCCAAAGCTTCCTACTTGAGATTCATAGAATAGAAAACTCTTTATTGTTCACACAAATACAATAATATAGCTTAGAACTAAGATTACACAGAAATAAGTGTTACAATTGGCGGTCTTATCGCTAATAGCGATCTCTTCATATTCTCATAAGGTGTTAATAAGACTCTTCAGGCCAGTAATTTCACTAGCTACAGTGCCCTCCTACCGAAGCACAGCAATGTTTGCACATCACTGCTCAGGCGGTAGAATAACTGGCACTGTTGGGGTACCCACCTAGTCGACCTCCTGCAAAGGAAGTTTACCCCCGGTAAATTATTATGAGCGCTTATGCCGCGGGACGCTCTCTCGCTCGCACAATTTGATAATTTTTGCAATATAAATTCATAGAATTAACTTCACGTTTGTCGCATGCACCCTGACTGCTGGGCACAGATAGCCACGTAATGGACCCCGCAAGATAGGCGGCCAGGCGGAGTCGCCGAGACTGGCCCAAAAAGAGACGGAGGGGTGAACTCGACTCTTACCAGGTCGGCTGGCCTGAGGTGGCGCAGGATAGAGACACATGGAAGGACTTGGGGAGGTCTTTGCTCAGCTGTGGGACGGCAAAGACTAACAAAAAAAAAAGAATTTACTTTTTGAAAATTCTACAAGAGAAACCCAGCACAATATTATTGCACACATTTAAAAATCATTTTTTTTAGTTTGATATATACAAAAAAAACGTGTCAAATAGTATATTGCAAAATATATCAAACAGTGCAGCTCTAAAGTATGTATTAATCGCAGTTATAGGTATATAGGTCGGAAAGCACCTACCTCATGTTAATTTTATTCGCTGTCTGTCAAAATGCTGCACGTCATAAAATACAACTATTTACAAAAGTATTATCATCACCAGTTTTTACATTGTACTCTTCCATTTCTGGACAAAATAAGTCTCCCCTTGTATATGCGACTGAGCCCGATCTTCATTTCCCCTCATCCAGTCGCTTCCAGCCATCTTTCGCAAGTCGTCACTCCACCATGTTTGCCCAAAGATGGTCCACATTCCAGAATCTCAACGATCTCAACGATGTCTCAACGATTCTGGCTCACGACTTGACTAGCCCACTGCTATTTCAGATTGCTGTTCGATCAGTTTCGGCTTCGTCAGTAGGTTGCTCTCAGCTCTACTCTAGGACTGACTTGAAACGGGAAAGTGTGATTGATTGATCGATTCATCAACGTCCAAACAATGGATTAGGTTGACATAATTTGGAACATGGATAGATTTTATGACAGCATTTCTCCACATGGACACATCCGCGAGCATAAGCTAGTGAAAAATGTCCTCAGAGGGAAAGTTAGTCACCACTTTTAAGTTAAGTAAATGCCTAGCTAGGTTACTGACAGTTTGAGTGTTTTATCATCTCCCGGTACTTATGTTTAGTACCTACTTAGCTACTCATAATACTTAGCATTAGCATCCATACATTACCTACTCTCGAGGTCCTTTCATCACTTGGCCTCACTAATGGAGGGGACACAAAAGATCTCACAAAGGCCCTACAAAGTGCACGCTTTTCGGTAAATTCCTTAGAGACATAAGTACCTGTGTGAGTGCCACTATTTTTCGCGTGTCATAATATTTCTACGTGTAAAAACATTTTTTATACGAAAACAAAAAATATTAAATAACTAGAAATAGTCTAATGACTAATGATGTTGCATTAGTCAGCCTTTGAATAAATTACAAGTGAATTAAATTAAAAAATTAAAAAACCCCCAACGCAATGCATTATAAATGTGTTATTCGTCATTTTGTGGAGGCGGCCATCTTGGATTTTGAATTTATTATAGTGCGTTGTATTCTACTCGTTAAGTCCTTTTATTTCATACCCATATTGAGGGGGTTGTAGAAGATAAAAATAATCCGCCATTTTGTAGCGGCGGCCATCTTGATTCGATTTCCACCAAACATGGCTACACTCTAGACTAACTCTACTTTCAAACAAAAAAAACTAGATCAAAATCCGTTCATCCGTTCGGGAGCTACGATGCCACAGACAGACACACACACAGAGACAGACAGACAGACACGTCAAACATATAACACCCCGTCGTTTTTGCGTCGGGGGTTAATAAATTAAAGGAAGGTTAAGGTTTTTCTACTATTTTTTTTTTGCCTTCACATTTCAACTCCTACATTTACGAGCAGCTTGCTGTGAGCGCTTAGAAAATTTTATACATATACGGTCATATACCTATTTATGACTACGGAAGATGTGGGATTAATTTGGCACGAGCGGTTTTTTTTTACGCCGGCAAAAAATGCTTTACGCATACCCTCCCAACGGGGGTATGGGAGGGTTATGTAGACTCCCCGTGCAGAGCGACTGCACAGGTATACCCACTAAAACAACCCGGCGGCACTCCCGCATCGTCTTTGTGACAGGGAACTGGGAATCGGCAGAGCCTTGCATCCAGTCCCAGCGGTTGTAACTGCCCAAAGAACTTTTGCTGAGAGCGACGAGAAAATTATTAGATAAAACCGGACAAAAGTGCAAGTCGGACATGCCACCGAGGGTTTCGTCAAAAAATAAAACGGTCAAGTACGAGTAGGACTCGAGCACCGAGGGTTCCGTATAAACCTACGGCATTCTACGGAACCCTAAGGAAAAGTGGGTATAATATTATATTATAATATTATATACTGTAGGTTTTGATTCCCTTGCGAGTACTTGCAAGTTTTTTTTTTTTTTTTTTTTTTTTTTTTATTATATACAATTATTATTCCTGCTGCTATCGCTGCTGCAGCACCCTTATTACAAAGTCACTTAATAAGTATACACAACAATATCCTAATATTACTAATAACTAATTATTGCTACCTATTTATTATTATATTATATAAATATATATATATATATATTTTTTTTTCATTTTTTTTTTTTTTCACTTATCTTTTTTTTTTTTTTTTTTTGTTTTGTTTTCCTCTTTCTTTCCTTTAATGTTATTTTCTTTTCTATTCATTCTTCTTTTTTTTTTTTTTTTTTTTTCTTTTAAATAAAGGTACCCAACAAATCACAAGACATCTATCTAAACACCTAACGCACTACTAAGCTCTATTATTAAATAGCACTAATTGTTTTATATACTTTTACATCAAATAGGTATATTAAAATTAGGAAATTACAAATCAGAGAAAAATAAGCCTAGCCAACTTTGTATACTAACAATCATTAGTAAAAAGCTAACTTAATTATACAATTAAATAATTTTAATTAATCATTAACATAACATATTATTCACCGCACAAACAACAAAGCAAGATAAAATCAGAAACATAATATTATTCTTCCAATATTAAATCATACTGCTATAATAACGCAACCCCAATTAAACAAGAAGTACAAAGTATAGCAGTCGCTTAATATTATAATCAATTAATGCAATAATATCTATCATAATAATATACCAACAATATTATTTGTATTGATAATTCCACTTTATACTAATACCATATAATATGTAAACCATTAACATTTATAATTACTATTATTATACCTTCATAAGAAAAAGCCTACACATAATGTATGTGTATACATATTGACCTAATCAAATACATACATAAAATACAAAAAAAAAAAAAAAAAAAAAAAAAAAAAATACAAGTCAGCAGTTATCTAACAGTAGAACCGTTTGCCCTTGCCGCTTTCCGAACAATGCTCTCAGCAAATTCTAAAAAACATATCCGCCAGCGCTCATTATTAATAGCCTTTGAAAGACTTTCCTCTGTAATCGAGAATCCCAACTTTATCTCACAATCAAACCTATCCCTTTCAAATCTCGGGCACTCAGTTAGGACGTGAAACACGGTCTCCTCTGTTCGATCGTCACAAACACAGTAAGGTGTTGGACCCAACCGGAACCTATGTAAGTAACTTCTAAAACCACCATGTCCCGTCAGCAACTGAGCACGCAAGTTACAAAGCCTTATATTACCTAACGCCTCATAAGCAAGCTTCACCGTAGGGAAAAACTTCTTGGTGACCGCTCCCGTGACTGCCGCCTGGTACATCTGCTCCCACACCCTTAACGAAGATTCCCTGATGAGGCGTTTAGCGCAGGACAGAGGGACAGCGTCGTAGATCGGGGCCAGCCGGTCACTAAGTGCCGCTCGCTTCGCCAACACATCCGCGCGCTCATTACCGGGGATACCAATGTGCGCTCTAACCCAGAAGAACTCAATTACCCCACCTCTCTCGACGAGCTCCACCATGTTACGCCGTATCCTTCTAACCAACGGGTGCAGCACTCCGGGGTCAGCAATAGAATCCATTGCCGATCTTGAGTCGCTGAGAACGTTGGCCTTCAGATATTCAGGTAATTCACCCATAATTTCAGTAGCCTTCATAATCGCACAGAGTTCAGCCTGGAAAATGCTGCAATGATTATCCAATTTAAATTCCGAGTTATCCACTTCACCACTATTTACCCAGATACTAAAAGCACATCCAACTCCCCCCTCAAACTTGCTTCCATCAGTGTAGATCATGGGATATTCATTCGTGCAGTTTTGGATCTGTTCGACACTGTCAACAACGCTATATGAGACAGGCTTTCGACTCGCGGGATGCGGAAGTTCAAATGGCCCCACCCTTGTCTCAAGGAGTTTACCCGGGAGCTCGGGCAAACATCGACCCCTTTTAGTCAGATACAGTTCCAGCTGTTCCCTAGCCCTTAATCCCAGCGGCAGAATCCTTGCAAGCGCAACACTGGCAACCAGAGATGTAGTCCTATGCGCCTTAACTATCATCAGCGCAAAAAGTCGCGTAGCGCGGTCCAGCTTCTTTTCAATATATTTCTTCTTGGTAACATGGGCCCAAACACTAGCAGCATAGAGAACAGTGGGCTCAACCACAGCCAAGTATATTGTTCGCACGATCTCTGAGTTAAGACCCCACTGCGCCCCCGCCGCCCGCGACACCATCTTATAGATCCTACACGCCTTCTCGCCCACATAGTTAATATGCCTCACAAAAGTCAACTTCTGATCTATAACAAGTCCTAGCACTTTAAGGTGGTCAGTAAAAGCAACCTGCTCCCCATTCAAGCGCAGCATAGGGTTGGCAAACCGACGTTTGTTAGTAACGATAACTGCCTTTGTCTTCTGGACTGCAAAGCTGGCCTTAGACCTCTCTCCCCAACGAAAAACCGCTTCCAGTACGGGATTTATCGCTGCCTCCAATTCCAGAGCTGTATGGGCACACGCAACTATCAATAAATCGTCTGCAAACGCCTGGAAGCACACCGGCATCGCTTCTACCTCCTGAAGAAGCGGATCCAGCTGGACGTTCCAAAACAACGGCCCACTAGTTGAACCCTGTATACAGCCCTTATTGGTCGCCTTAGTTACCTCAGCCCCCGCGTATCTGAGCTTCACATACCTATCCTCCAAGTAGCTGTAAATAAGTCTCAGTATCGCCGATTCAACATTCTTCTCCCGAAACTGGACCAAGATTGCAGGCCACCATGCATTGTCAAACGCTCCTTCTATATCAAGCGACACCACTGCTACCATCTTCTTTTCGGATAGACCTTGCCTGATGACAGTAACAGCATCATAAAGTGCATCCTCCGTGCTCACCTGCGGCGTAAAACCATATTGCCTCCTACTGAGCCGGCCCTCGCTTCCAAGCTGCCACTGAATACGGTTCACAAACAGTTTCTCCAACGCCTTCCCGAGAACAGGCAAGAGTCCAATTGGTCTATACGATCTGGGCAGAGTACAGTCCCTACCGGGCTTCGGTATAACTATGATCCTAGCAGTCTTCCATCTTTTAGGGAAATATCCTAAGCGCAAGCACCGATTATACAACCCTATCAGTACCTCGGGATTAGCACCAAAAGCTACCTGGCAAATATCAGATGTAAAACCATCCTCTCCAGGCGCCTTCTTTGGTTCCATATCACAGAGGACAGCCTTTACCTCCTCGTGCGTAAACTCCAGTACCTGACTATCAACCAGACTCAACCTGAAGTCTCGTAATGTATCTCTAAGCTGCCGCTGGCCCGACGTATCCGCACTAGGGTCATCGCCTGGATAAAAAGTATCAGCAAGAAGAAGTGCCGATTGCTCCGCTGTTAACACACAGTCACTGTTAGAAGACTTCAAAAGCTTATCATCTCGTCTAGCAGAGAAAGTTTTTATTATTCTATAAGCTTTACGCCAAACATCCTCCGACTTCTGGCCTGAACACTGATCCTTCCAACTCTGGATAATTGCCGCCTCTATACTAGCTTTATAATCCAGCTTTGCCTCAACATATTCCTGCACAACACTGGGCCTTCTCGCCTCGCAGGCATTTCTTATTCTCCTCCTCAAGGTTATAACTGTCACCTTCAAGTACTTGCAAGTTTGAAAATATGCGGCTAAAATTGCTGTTTCTTTTGATTTCGTTGACATAGATGTTTGATTTTTTTACAGCTTAAAGTTATTATATAAAGCTAAGTATTTGGTATGAATTTCAATTTAATACCTGTACGCGTTCTTGAGGAAAGGGATAATAAATACAAAATTATTAAAAATATTTTTTATATGATGTAACTAAAAATTTACAGTTTTCGCAATTTTTCCTGTGCCTGTAATTTAAGACGTTGCTGCGAACCAAATTTCAAGATTCTGAGTTAACGGCAAGTACCCTGTAGGTTTTGATTCCCTTGAGAGTAGTCGCGAGTTAAAAAATACGGCTAAAATTGCTGTTTCTTTTGAATGCGTTGAGATAGAGATTTGATTTTATTACAGTTTAAAGGTATTATAAGCCTTAGTATTTGATATGAATTTCAGTTTAATACCTACACGCGTTCATGAGAAATAAGGTATAATAAAATTATTAAAAATACTTTTTTATATGATGTAACTAAAAATTTACAATTTTCGGAATTTTCCCTTTATCTGTGCTCTAAGGAATTGCTTTTTACCAAATTTCAAGATTCTACGTTCACGGCAAGTACCCTGTAGGTTTTGGTTTTTTGAGAGTAGTTGCGTGTTTAAAATTTCGGCTAAAATTGCTGTTTCTTTTGAATGCGTTGAGATAGTGGTTTGATTTTATTACAGTTTAAAGGTATTATTGGCCTTAGTATTTGATATGAATTTCAGTTTAATACCTGCACGCGTTCATGAGAAAAGGGGTAGTAAGTATAAAATTATTCAAAATATTTTTTTCATATGATGAAATTAAAAATTTATGGTTTTCGCAACTTTTCCTTTATCTGTGCTCTAAGGAGTTGCTTCGTGCCAAATTTCAAGATTCTGAGTTCACGGGAAGTGCACCGTAGGTTTTGATTTATTTGGTAATATCGAAAATTTGCTGAAATTTGCGCCATATTCGACTATATCTTTTGATTGCGTTGGCCTAGAAGTTTGAATTTTTCACAGCTCTAAGAAGCAATGGACTTTAGTATTTCCTATAAATTTCAGCTTGTTACCTCCACGCGTTCCTGAGAAAAAGGGTCTTGACAGACAGACGGACGGACGGACGGACGGACGGACGGACGGACAACAAAGTGATCCTATAAGGGTTCCGTTTTTTCCTTTTGAGGTACGGAACCCTAAAAAATCAGCATAAAGTTGAAGTCACTGGGTCACCTATCCAAAAACGTACGCGCATTAATAACATTAAGCCATGGTTGCGAGTTGCGAGCGAGGAGTCGTGGCAGTCCGCAGGCTGCGGTCTCCTATGTGAGATGACATTCTCACAGAAGGAGACCTCCCGAAGCGAGCCCGGAGAAGGGGGCGTCCTGCTTGGGGTGAAAACTCCTCTTTACCCCACCGCGGAGGGGTCCTCCTGTCAGTGAGGACCAAAAGCCGTCGGGGCCGCGGATGAGTGTTTCGGCGAACCAACCTACCCGCTGTCCCGAGTCACGAGTCCCGGCCCCCGGCATTATGGCGTCCCGCAGGAACACCCACAGGTTTTCAACACGCCCATCTTCGGCGGGGTAGTCTCACATACCACCCTGCGCCAGCGAGGGTGACGTTGCGTAACGCATTTTTCCTGGCGAAAAAAGTTATTCCCGGATCTAGGGGTTAAATGTTTTTTGCCTAAGAAATACTGAGACTAAGAATTACCTATAATTGTTTTAGCTGGAGATGCAAAATGTACAAGTAGAACAAAAACGATAAAAATAAATAAAACCATCAAAAAAATTTTTATAATAATTAAAATTTAAAACCGGCAAATGAACTTAAAATGTCTACATCAAGTACAGATTCTACGTGAAATGAAACGCATTTCGTTTGTTTACTGATAACGCTAACAGATGGCGCTATTATCAAAACATGAGAATGCACGAGTGCTTCTTTATCATCATTACGGACCAATCAAATCCTGCAAAGTGTCCTTCTTTCATTTTTTCATGACGTCACTATTCCACGTTGGAAGTTGTTCGCTAATGTCATGTTTCATGTTTTTCCTATTTTTGTAAATGTTTGTAAATCAGAAATCGCGACAAGTATTTACTCAACTAACTCAGTGAAAATGGACCAGTAAACAAAGTGCATTATATTATGGATGTTGTTATATAAGATGACCTCTGTGCAGTTCTTATCAGAAGAAAAATGGCATGTACCGATCATCCTAATGAGGATGTGAACAGGATCTTAGAATTCCTGACGAGGAATGATCAAAACTTGGTGGAAAATAATGAGAAGCTAGTGAAAATGGATAACTTTCAACAGGAAAATTTGATGGTGCGTATCGAGGTTATGTCGTAATCTATTGATAAGGTAATCGCGGCCTAGGTAGCCGGAGAAATGGATCGTCGGCGAGCGGTGCTAGACGCGCACTGAAGTAATAGTGATCGCCACTGCGGTCGGACCTCGTTTTACAGCTTTCGTGAACTCACGCTCCCACTTTTACCGTTATCCGTTCATTTCGTTTCGTGAACCGCTGTTGATTGCTCGCCTATCTTTCGATAATCAAATTTGGAATTTACGTCCCGTTTCATCATTGTTATTGAGAGGGACGCGCGGGCTTCCCTGAGCGCGTTAGTTAAATAGTGCAGTGCGTCATTAGTGATAATTGCGCGGCGCCGACCGCCGGTGCGCTCTCGTAAACAGCTAGTGAAGTGCCAGCCAGGCACCATGCGGTCGCTACCATATGCCGCATAAATTATCTAACTTATTCACCGGTACATACAACCAGAGATTGAGTGATACT
The DNA here is from genome assembly GCA_947507615.1 of Hemithea aestivaria. NCBI lineage: Eukaryota > Metazoa > Arthropoda > Insecta > Lepidoptera > Geometridae > Hemithea > Hemithea aestivaria. The sequence goes on from OX382340.1 coordinate 10,358,038, forward strand.
CGGCAGTGACTGTTCTCAAGTGATTCAACAACTTTCCTAAGTGAATTTTCCCCTTACACAATTTGGATTGATTATGTTTCTATAAGACTGAGTGTGTGAGGTGCACAAACATGGATAAAAAACTAGATTTATTATCGTTGTTCGAGGTAAATGCATTTTTTATGATTTTCTTCAATTGACGTCAATAAACAGATGTTAATAGTGAATGCATGTAATAAACTAATTGTTTAGTCTTTTGGTAAAGTTTTTTAAGAATTATAATCAATAAACTAATGCCCACACTCTCCATAAAATCCTAAAGCATTCTATCTCATAGTAAATTTAATTCATCGCACACATTAAATTTGAACCAAGGATTCAGGATTTACTATCTACTCAGCCAAGGAGCTTCTTAGATAAGTAATCGCATAAAAATAATTTGATATAATGATAATATTTTAATTTAAAACTATGGAATTATACTGAGGAAGTTATACCATGCTAGATAGTATCAGATAAGATTATTTGTTGACTAAACCAACAGCAATCATCCTAATTGCTACACAAATGTTATAAAAACTACATGCTGGGCAAAGATTATACTGTCATTGACTTAATATGAATGTTATTTTGAGAGCAATATCTGATCTCTTATTTATCACTAGCTGCACCCAGTGGTTTAACCTGCTGTACTCTACCCTATGTGTTATTCCAGGGTCTAAGCTATTGCTATACCAAATTTCAGCTCAATCGGTCCACCCGTTTAGGTGTGAAGATAATATAACAAACATAAACACACTCTGCAATAAGGCATGGGTTCAAATAAAAAGACCTATTCAGAGGGTAAAAACTCAGTACTGCAAGTAGGTATTTGTTATTCTATCATTTTCATAGAATAACAAATATGTTTCACTTTTAACACATTGTTTGCGGGAGACACAAATGCTGTGCCTAGCCTTTTTAAAACATATGTGCTGAGTGCTGACACACAAAAAAATCTGGTGAATTTATTTCTGGTCCTGTGGACTGTGGATAATACTAAAAAATCCATCTATACCATCACTGCTAAAGTGTTAATATGTCATCTCTAGGTACTAAGCTCTACTGAGAGACATTAAAGCTAAATGGTGCCTATATTTACACTTTAATTTATTTACAACAATAAGAAAGTAAATGTTTGAGCTGAAAATACCTTTCACTTTGAAATGAAAGTAGAATTATCAGTCTGATGCAAAGTGCAGACATATTATGAGTCATTTTAAGTTTATTTCTTTACTATAAAATGTCTTTGGTTTGGAGTTTAATAAGAAACTTCCTCCTTGAGTCATTATGTGTAGTCAATGTTTTCAAGTCAAAAGGTATAAGGAAAAGATTATGCAGGTTACCTAAATAAAAAAATAACAGGAGCTACTTAAAACAAATATTCGTGACTTCAATGTGTAAGGTTATTTGTGTTTACAAGTAAATTAAAAAATATATTTCATAATTGTTTTTGATAAAATTTAAATGGGATAATAATCTGTTAAGCATACACATATCCTTTTCACCAAACAAAAGAATGTTAACTCAAAAACCTGAATCCTCAGTTGGCTCAAACTTAATAATAAAATAGGTTTAAATAGACTATCATACAAGACCTACAATTTTGGCATCATGAATTGCACACACAACCTTTATTAACTAAAGATATAGGTACACAAGCAGTCTTATTAGGGAAACAAGTTCTTTTTATGTGTGAATCCTTAATTATTTAAGTTTACCATTCCTTTAAAATTTCACTATCTTAATAAATAATAATAATAAATATTTCAGGACGTTTCACACAGCACCACCTAACCCCAAACAAAGCAACTTAATGCTTGTATTATGGTGGTTAGGATAACGGATATAATACTTATATACTTTTCTTTTGTAAATACATACTTATAATAGATATTGAAAACCACCCAGACCAGAAACAAATACCTGTGGATCACACAAACATTTGTCCCATGCGGGAATCGAACCCGCAACCTTCTGCGTTGCAGACGGGTATTAGCCCACCGCGCCATAGAGGTCGATCTTACTAATATTATAAATGTGAAAGTTTGTAAATGACTCAGTGAGTAGTGTATGTTAGTTGCTCTTCAAAAAACCACTGAACCGATTGCACTGACAATTCGAAAAGTGTATCAATATTACATCATATTTGTTTTTTCCAGTCGGACAATCTGCCGGCAGCAGATGACCTCCTGGAGAATATATTCTCGTTGGAGCAAGGGTCTTTGGACTTCCTGGACTGGTCCATGCCCAGCTTCAACAACTTGTGCCAGGAGAACGCTCCGCCTGCCCCGGAGACTATCACCAGCTCTTGCTCTGATAGTGGGGTGTCCAGTGATCCTGCTGAATTGTGAGTATCCTTTTACTTTCTTAACTGATGATAATACTTTTTTGTATCCTGTGACACTCTCCTGTTGGTAAGAGACAATGCTGCCCATAATCAGTACAGCACCACCCAGGTTTTCACAATGATGTATAATCCTATGCCTAGTTTTTTTGTATTAGAATAAAAATATATTTATTTGTCCATAAAACACATGATTACATTTTAAAAAGTATCTAGTGGTCCCCACACTAGGGCAAGCCTGTCTCGTGAGGGCCTTACAACACTGTTAACAAGGATGTGAATTACAAACTGTGTATTTTTCAGTAGGTTGTTGCTTGGAGGCCTAGGAAAACTCTAATATTATAAGTATAACTCATTATGGTCTTTTAACAGTGTAATTAGGGTAATCTGTGAAAAATTTATTAAAAAAAATAACTAAAAAAAAATTAGTTCTTACTAAATTTATTGAGATGACATGAGAATCCAAAGTGGGTTTTGACCTCCTATAGTTAGTTTCTTCAACCGTCTGTCCTGTGCCTTCTCCCGCCATTCTTCCACGTGGATATTACTCACGTCCTCGATCTTGTCTTTTTATACTTGTATTATAGAAAAAAATTAAACGTAGCTTTGAGGACAAATTACAATCTTTCTCCTAAGTTTGGTCAATTTATGATTCAGCGATTAGTTTGCGAACTTAGATTTTTAACCACCCCTTTTTTTATTTGTACTTTGTAAGACCTACATGATTTTAAATGAGTCATTTTTGAGTGCAGTTACATTTACGTTATTATTTTATTCGTGGTTAGAAAGAATTTCATAATAACATTATGTATTCAATGAGATATTGTATTGTCCATGTCAACACGCATTATTTAATAAATATAACAAATCCTCTTACTCTAATTACGTACTATTGTTTCGGATTTCGGAACATTGTTTTGGCTTCTACATTTTGTGTCAATGAGGAAAACGCCTACGAATCACGACTTATTAATATGCGACTCATGTCTTACTTATGCAAGCTATTTGACTGTTTAGTCATAGGTCCCGTTATTTTTACATTCTTTGGGACAGCTTTTGTGTGAAGATATCCAGATAACTAAAATTAATAAAAATATTAACTTGTAGGACATTTTTTTTATGTCTTTCTAAGCGTTGGTGCAGTACGCCTAGGATTTTACGTCATTGGGAAATCCTAGGTAGCACTGTGAGTTCTGTTTATGGGCAAAGTTATCTCTTACCAACAGTTGTGCGTCTTACTCGTTTTCTTACTTTTTTGCCAAAAAAACGTTAATTAAAAAATATGGATGTGGATGTGTGTTTCTTACCTCTCTTTTGATTCAGTTAAAATGTATTGTTAGACTCTGGAATAACACATAGGCGGGTATCATCCCGACGAATGCAGTCATTTACAATATTTTAAATAATATCTGCTCTCATCATCATCAGCCTACGTTCGTCCACTGCTGGACATAGGGCTCCCCCATGGCACGCCACTCAACTCAGACCTCCGTCTTTCTCCTCCATCCGCTCCCAGCGACCCTCCGGATATCATTGCCCCATCTCGCCCAAGGACGCCCTACACTACGAATGCCGAGACGCGGTCTCCACTCTAGAACACGTCTACCCCATCGGTTATCGGTTCTACGGCAAATGTGGCCAGCCCATTGCCACTGCAGTGCAATAGTAGGTATCTGCTCTAGTCACCAACAATGTTTTAATAAATAAAAATAACTAACCCAGTATCTATACTATCACCATTCCGTCCAAACTTTCTCATTTACGTGTATTTTTTAGTCTAATTTACATAATAATTTGTATAATTTTACATTCACTGTATCACTTAGGTTTAAAGAACTTTATTTCTCATACAAACTTTTGTTCATTTACAATGAGATTTACAAATATAATCTATAGTTAAAATTAATTTTCTGGCACGGCACGCACTCTTATTACTATTACAGTTGATTTTCAACATATTTCTTTAATTTACTCCTAAATAAACTAAGGCTTTCACATTCTCGAATATCACTGGTTAAAGAGTTATACAACTGTACACCTTCAAATAATATCGACTTTTTACCATAGTTTGTCCGCGTCTGTATTTTAGCTAACTGTTTATTTTTATTTTTGTTACGTAAACCGGGGGTAAGTGTGAGTTCTGTAAATGTGACATTTGAATGAATGGATTTAGTTATTATGTTTTTTATTAGTAAGCATGTATTATATGTGTATAGTTGTGTTAAGTTATAAAGTTTAGTTTTTTTGTAGATTTCCTTAGAGGACATCAAATATGGGAAATGGAATAGTATTTTAATTATTTTATTTTGTGTTCTTTGTAGTGGACTTAAATTTGTTTTAGAAGCCGATCCCCATATTTCAATTAAATATTCAATGTGTGATCTTACCAAAGAGTTGTAAATTATCAGGCGTACCTTTTGTGGAATACAATGTGCTACTTTACGCAGTGCACCTAGGGTTGACATTAGCTTGGATCTTATATTGTTTGATGTTATATTATGTGATGTAGGTATATATTCAGTTATGTAGTTTAACTTTTCTAAATATATTTTTAACAGTAGACTCGCGCGCACTTCGCTGCGCCTAACAGAAAATAAGCAGTATTGCTCTACTATATTATGCATGTATTATACACATAAACCTTTCTCTTGAATCACTCTGTCTATTAATATAAACCACATCCAAATCCGTTGCGTAGTTTTAAAGATATAAGCATACATAAGGACAGACAAACGCGGGAAGCAACTTTATACGATGTATTTTATTTATTTATTTTTATACAACGAAGTAAGAAGACGAGCAAGACGCTCTCCTGATGGTAAGAGATAACGCTGCCCATAATTAGTTCAGTGCTACCCAGTGCACTGCCCCAACGCTTCCTACTTGAGAGTCATAAGATGTTAAGACTCCTCAGCCCAGTAATTGATGTAGTGATGATTTGTCTCATACACGCTGTAGATCTCTCGAAAGTAAACTCGTAGGCGAATTAATTGTTTTATTTAATGAAAATTGCCTACTGATGTACTAATTATGGGTAGCGTTATCTCTTTACCAACAGTAGAGCGCCTTGCTCGTCTTCTTACTTCTTTGCATAAAAAAAGAATGTAGACAAGATTGAAAATACTAACAGAAAAATCGTATGTAATACGGTTTGAATAACCGTTACGTATAATATAAAATGGAGCTTCATATAAAGTAATGATAATAAATTTAGATACGCATTATGCCTTAAATTATTTTCTAAATCGAAGTCTTAAAACTTTTCCACGTGTTAAAATTCACTGTCAAGGAACCGAATACGAAATAGTCATGTTTATCACTATTTGAATATATTAAGAAACTAGTCAGACGGGTTGTGAACCCATGGCATTTTTATGTTGTAAGGCAGTTATATCATAGAAACCGGGTTTAAGTCAATTAAGAACATGGAGCCATGGCATAGCTTGCCCGCCGTTTTACGATGAAACTACTTGCCAGTCCCTACTTTGGTTAGATTCATTATTATGCCAGATAATGCTCGCGGATTCGCTTTCGTTCAAATAATGGAAAGAAAGAAAGGAAATGAATTTATTTGCACACATGATAATATGTATTATCTATGTAATTACAACGAATAGTAAACAACGTAATATTAATGTTTATAAAAAAATCTATGTGTAACATATTTTTGTGCCAAATTTTAACTCACACTTTCGGTTTTGTTGGCTGACTTGGATTGGTACGACTATGCACGACAAAAAATGTTCTTAGAGATATAGAACACTAAAAAAAAAAAAAATTTATAAGAAATTAAGAGAAAGAATGGGTACGGAGAAGAGTTTATCCACTTTCAAAATGACTTGTGTTTTATATACCATAGAAATGCGAAATATAATTTTATATGTTAACATGCAATTTAATACATTGAATTCCAAAAATGGAAAAGTATTTCGGAAGTCACGCTAAACTGTAAGTCCCAGTTGTCACCTGAAAAATTCAGTTTACTTAAGGCGAGTCACATGGATAGGTCATTTAAGAGGCCTTATTGACCTGAAAACATATGGTTGGGCAAAAACTATAACGGAATGACTTTTTTTATGAGAAACTGAGCAGGTGTATGACCGTGTAATTGAAGAAACCCGTTCTTTTATAAAAAATATAATAAGAAAAAGTTCACGATTGAAACGTTAGTTTCCAACACGTGTTTTATATCCGCTTATCTATAAAAACATAATATTATCTATAGTATAGGTATGTATAGTGCTAATAAAATTAAGAGAACAGTTTGTACATCAGCAAAGAATAAACTCCAAAACAACTGGATCAATTTTTTAAAATTATTTCTCGATTAGAATGCTATACATTTAACCTCCTTTTTGTAGATGGATTTTTTTCATCGTCATCAGCAAACCAAGTCGCAGGAAAAACCCTAGTAGTCTATTCATATTATAATATCTAAAACGGTAGTAAAATAATGCTGCCGTTTTATGATATTATAAATAAAAATAATTAAATTTGGAGATTATTATCACCGATAGCCTATTTCTTAATCTATACTAATCTTGGTAAATAATTTTGTGTTCCGTCTACTTAAGGTAACGAAGTAGGTAGCCTTATCAATAATACATAACTGTAATAGTAGGTATATTATGTAGTAGGTCAATAGATTACAAGATGACATTCTGATCATGTAAGGTCGCAAAATATATTATAAATTTTCTACGTATTTTTGCAATGAGTTCATAAAACGATTCGTTTGCTTTCTTGGTGTATTTTAGTTTGATGGTATTTGCCTATCACTATCATTATAACAGACAGGGTATGTCTCCCACAAGATAGATAGATAACTCTTTATTGGAACACAGAAAATATACAGAAATTAAAAATAAAACACAATATCTATGTGTTACAATTGGCGGTCTTATCGCTAAAAGCGATCTCTTCCAGACAACCGTGCAGGGAGAGGAGAATATTGCTATTCACAAGCCCCCACGCCCAAAATTATTGCCCCAATGTGGCATTTGGGAAATTCCTGTTACTGCTCGGTGAGGAGGGGGGGATTGGTGATCTTCATAGCAGTTTAATAACTTCCTACTCGATATTCGGTGGTCAATTTTACACAGTGGGGCAATTAATGTGGGAAAAATGGAAAAAATCCCTGTAACACTGCTAATATATTAGGAAGGTATTATCGTTAAACACCAGGCGATCGTTGAGCTCATCCTGTTCATCTGCTTTCATAAGAAATAAACAAAAACTAAATATTCAGCCAAGAGAAACGCATTATCTGTACCTATTTATATGTAAAAGGAAAGCTTGATTGATTGACTGATCTATCAACGCACAGCTCAAACCGCTGAATGGATCGAGTTGAAATATGGCATTAGATATTGTGAGCGAGTGTGAAAGGACTTCTTAACGGTAGCAAAGACATAGCAGTAGCTATATTTTACTATAGCGTAAATTTATGAAATTGATTGAATAAACATCCTTTCACAGTGGTTTTTGTAGGTACTTTTTTGTGAACAAAATTATGCATCTTCTTGCCATCTCATTCACACTTTCCTATTCGAATGCCCAGTAAGTTTATATTTATTACCATTTCAGTCGTTGCTGGACGGTTGAAAATAGATTATTGATTTTCCTCACTGGCTCACAATGGCTATAAAAAAATGGAGTGTTCTAGATCCATAGAATTAAACATTTTATGAATTGTGTAGGGGTTGAATGGCTCGATATGGTTTGGCACTATGGATATGATTCTTCACACGGCGCCGTGCCTCCGTGGTGATAAATCTTGCCCAGTTTTGAAATGCACATCTTTGTCATAATAAACTATTTCTGACACTATGGATTACAATAGAATTATTCTCGATGCGATTACTTATGCTAAAATTTGCTACAATTAAAGCACTAAGATCTCACGAATCGTGACTTGAAACACCGTTCCATGCCTTTCTATTCCTTTCAACTCAACCCACTTGTACGAAATAATGAGTCATTTGCCTATACAAACTGAACACTAATCTGTGTAATAAATAGAACTGTTAACTAATCTGTGACACAAAGATGCATCGAAATTTTTTTAGAAGTGTTATTGACTCTTTGCCGCGGAAAGTGCGTACATTGGGCGTGTTATGAATAAAATATAGGTACCTACCTACTAACTACTGTGTGGAGAACTAACTATCCGTAAATTCATTAGGTTTGTTTGTTTCCTATCACAGGTCCTCTTTGCTTTATCGTCCACCAGTTGGGATTTTTTTCTTATTGGTTTTTACGTAAAAAAGTGATCTAATCTTAGCGAGTATTCTCTGATCAGCATCCTCTTTGGTTCGGCTGATATAAATCTAATTTAAAATTTATCCATAGTGCTCTATGAAAAGATGAAAATCCAAAATTAAATATAAATTCTCGCCATTATAAGAGACGCCCTTTCGTTAACCTTTCTCTTAAGGTTGTTATCCTTTGGCCAGGGTTATAGACGGTAATCGAGATCGCTTATAAGGTAACTGTTAAACTCTTCCGCCATTCCATCCTGATTCGAAGGCGTTTATTGGAAGCTTTTAAAGTTACAACTTTGAAAAAAGAAACTTATTTTGCATGTGTGTGACCGATAGGTACTCGTATTGCCTGAATTTTAGTAGTATCCTCGCTTTCAACTCTGCTCCACTTGACTTTTCGAAAAGGGCGGCTAAGGTGAAAGAAATGTCCTCCTCATGAAATTTTTTTTCATAACCTTTTTCTCAAAGTTGAGTTGAATATTCCAGAATCTTCGTAAAATTCTTCGGAAAACGTATATCGCTGTACATAGCTCTTCCCTTTTTCTATCATTAATAGTTCTACATTTAAATTTTCAGCTATGGCTAGTCAGTATGCGCAATTTCATTCCTGTTGACAATATCATCATCAACATTACGTTTAATAAATCAATTACTATGAACCAAAGTTTCCCATTTGTTATGAAAACCCGAAATTTTATACAAAAAATTAACGAAACTGATAAATTTAATCCCACCAAAAACATTCTGTAAAAAACTAGCCAAGTCTCGATGGAGCTGCTTGTTTATCTCTAAAAAGTAATGAAATCTAGACAAAGCCGTGCCAAGTATAAGGTTCCTTACTGCGATTTCTTTATTATTATAGTTAATGTTGTGTGACTTGGCCGTTGAAGGGTACACAAGGGTACAAAACCAGATGCTCCATGACACTTGGATCGCCTAAACATAAGTATTATTGAAATACGCAGCTTTATCAAGCCTACAATTAACTGGTTATCCAATCAACGTTTTCCAAGTGGAAATTTTCTATCGTGAATGGGTAGCGGACAGATTGGTGCAATAGTGTCATGGAGCACCTGGTATAATACCCTTGTGTACCCTTCAACGGCCAAGTCACACAACATTAACTATAATAATAAAGAAATCGCAGTAAGGAACCTTATACTTGGCACGGCTTTGTCTAGATTTCATTACTTTTTAGAGATAAACAAGCAGCTCCATCGAGACTTGGCTAGTTTTTTACAGAATGTTTTTGGTGGGATTTCACTTATTTTTGTAGAAACGCTATATTATAAGGTTATCAGAAATACAAACCGTAAGCGCGTTTTAAAATACAGTCAGCGCCATCTAGATACGTGTGCGTTCACTCTTAGTCCAATGCATCATAATATTATACCGGGAAGTGGGCCTAATTAAACTTGCAAGATTTAATTACAGACAGACAGACCGACAGGTGAAAGTAAATAAAAGCTTGTAGTAAAGGCGGTATGTCGATCTCTTCTAATAGTTTGGTTGGGCTCTTATTTTAGTTGGCCACGCTAGATATCGCCTGATCATAACTGACGATTTACGACACATATACACACTCACATATACATATACTATGCCTTAAATATATTTTGAATTAATAAGTTGGATATTACACAATTTTAACCATTGACTGCAAATGTAACTTTGTAATCCTATACATTTATATGAGATTACAAAGTTATTTATGCAGATGAATTATCTCGAAAACGAGACCGAAATTGCATGTTTTTTTAGTTTTCCTATGGCTTATACAATAAATTCTAAGTATGTACCAAATTTCAGCTCTCTGAGTTTATGGGAAGTACTAGTTCTATTTTGATGATCATGAGTGAGTGAGTGAATGAATGAGTGTCGAAAATGCGAAACTTTGCTTTCGCTTAACTTCGGAACTTAATGACCTACAGACTTGAAATTTTGGATTTTAAGTATGTAATTATAGCTTACTGGATGACGAAAATTTCTGTGTTCTGGTCTTATCCAGAGGTTCTCAAATAGGGGCCTGAAAATGCGACGAAATGGTTCCTGTAAAGATGGTACGGCAGTGCTTGCTTCGCGCTCGACTTGGCGGGGGCACTACCGTGCCCCCAGATTACCTACGTGTGTTTTTAGAAGAATGATGAAATAATAAATTAATTGAACATTATTTATTTATATCAACAATTTTATTCGTCTGCATCGAGTATCGATACGTTAACTTTTATATCGTCCTTATAAAAGGAAGGAAGAGATGGAGGTAGTCATAAGACTTCACAAATTGTACCAAGCGGTTATACCCGCTGAAAACTAGTTTATGTGTTTGTATTCTCGAGTCTTAGCTATCTAAGTAATGTGTAAAAGAGTCACAAGCTTCCATATATACATTCATCTATATAATGTACTTACACATTTCTTGATATTTATTTGTAGAATGTGTCTGGCTAAAACTTAAGATTTTTTCTTATTTTCCACTTCCACTGTATCTACCTAATACATGAACATAACACAGTTACTTAGCCAATTATTCGATGTTAATATTGTAAATTGTAACCAAAGTAGATAGCCAACTTATCATTCAGTTACAAAACAATTTGAACCCGTTATCGTTGACCTATCTCATTGGAGTTGCAATACGCGAACGTGAGACATTGTTAAGTTTTTTATCGCTTATCGTGTTCATATCACCTTTTATTATAACTAGAGTACACAGATATGATAATACTTCACGACGAGCAAAAAAATGCGTGTTTTTTTATTATAACGGTGAGCAAATATTTTCAAGCTCCGATAGTGTTTGATCGCGCAGGTGATCGTCCTTTAAGCATCGCACGTTTTCTATTAACATATTACGCATAAAATACTAGTTTGGTTATAAAATACGTCGTAATAGAAGTGAAATGGACGGAATGAGGTCCTTTTGACAAATGTTTTAACATTTCACGGCCACGGCAACCTTAACTAACCTGGTTAATGAGCCTCAATCTCTATGAACTTGGTTGTGGATTAAAGAATTTCACTCTCTCCTTGACCGACAACGAGCAATCACCGACCGATCAGCAATTACCGACGTGGTCGACAATGCCACTAGTGTTGCAGACGTCTTTGTAGACGACTCTCATCAGGCTTTTATGGGTCTGATAAATATTGAGTTTTATATATATTGAATTTGGTTGATGTGACGGAATATGACTTCTTCCTTTTCAAGGAGGTACCATATGATGGTACCATATAGACTGACAGTGTATGTAGGGTTAACCTGATTTGTCGGAGTATACCCCCAATTATTCAATATTTTTATGCGCAATAATATGTGGTCGTGTGGGAGGAATTTTCGTTTTGAATATCATTGATGGGTATTTTGAAGTGACGCCGTTTTTTGCCGTTGAGAGTTCATTGTACTTTAGGCGTCTCTATGGCTATCTCATTATGGTGTTTAAATAAGTCCCACCTAGTCGGTGAACGGCCTCTAAAAAAGGCTTCTACACAATTTAACTTATTTCCTAAAATAAGCGTTCTATAGAAAGAAATTCTAGATGATAAAATCAGTTTCAAAGGAGACTCGCTCAAAAGTACACGCCACACCACAACACGAAAGTGATTCCATATTTTTCGCTGGATAGATAAAGAGCTTTCTGTTGGTATAGTAATCATAAAATATGGTTGTGAGTCGTGTAACTAAGACTACGTAAAACAATCGAGTAATACCACTTGGCCTCTCTGACCATCTTGCGTGATTCATCGTAGACCGCATCTTCGCTTTCCATAAGTGGGATGTGGTCAAACCTACTCGTATGCCTATTAAGTAAAAAAAAAACTATATTCCATCAGATGTACAGTCAACTACAAAGAGATGTATCCATGTTAGTCTTACAAAATGAAGGAACTTTTAGTATGCAAAAATTATTTACACTTACTTCGTGACATTTTCAGTATCCACCAAATCTTATACTATATTCGATTCATTTTAAATGCTATTATTATGTATCACCTAAGGAAAAGTATTGGGATACACATTGTTGCATATTAAACGAGTCGATGATGATATAAAGTTTGATTGCTACTAGAAATGTCACGAACCAAGGGTAGTTCATTGTGGCAAATGAAAATTTACTTCATTTTGTAAGCCTAACATGGATACATCTCTTTGTAGTTGACTGTACATACGTACAACGTTGGTCGATTTTCTATAAGAAAAATCTTTTTTTACGTTATTATATTATGATGTTTAAAGACGTTTTCCATTTCCCTCGTATTTGAGTCGTTCAAAAGAGCCCTTAAGAAATAGCAGTCCGAGAATATTTAACGTGTACGAGTAACAATCGATGCGACAAGGCTCCCTTGACCTATAAACACTGTGCCAAGAACTATAGTACCGTCTATCGATGAAACTCCAACGTTTAGGTATACTGTATTTCTATGCATTGAAATAAAAGGATAGAGTGAATTAAAAATTACTGGACATGCAAAACCATATGACGTCTTATGGTAACGATTGTATTGTTGTGTAGGATTTTTTATTGAAAACCAATACGTTTCAATCTCATGAGTTGGCCAACTGTCTTTCTGTGGAAGATCAGGTAAATTTCGAGCTAGTCTCGTTCACCTTCTGTCGCGTAAATCAAGATTAAAAATAATTTTAATGAAATAAATAAATACAAATCGTAGTAAAATCCTCCTTAGTCGTTCATACAAAACATATCAAATACCGGCCTAGGTAGGCCCTTGACGAAAAGTGTTTATAATAGAGAAAATCTCGACACGCGGCACGTGTACGCTACACGTGAGAGGATTGCTGGCCAGCTTTATTGTTCTACTTACGAAGAACTTTTGAAACTTTTTATAAAATTGGGCTTGGAAGCCACATCAAAATCATGACAAAGGATTCATTGCAATAGGTTCGCCGTAACCGTTAAATGGTTAGGACATTATAGAAAATACAATACCTCTATAGAAAAATAATGACAATATGACATTATTGACTGACTCATCGAAATAAAATCTACAGATATTAATATAATAATTATAAGTGAAAAGATTGCAAGGATTATTTTCGTCATGTCATCAGCCATAGTGTCTAAACAGGGCCAGTGATTCATTTCTTGCGGTCATGCCCAGTCAGTTGGTCCAACGTGGCTTTTATCCACGTGGCCTTTCCTGATGCAATTTTGCGGAGATCTTGAAAATACACACGTAGTTTTATTGCACAACATACGAAAGCAAAACAATAATACACCGACTTCAAAGCTTCCTTTAACCCTTTGACGACCATGGGGACATCCGTGTACCCAACACAAAAAATTAAAAATCTAAATAAATTCTTGGTCAATTTCAAATATTTTTTTGTTTTCTAAAATTTAAATGTCCATTTTAACCATTCATAGCTAGCAGCCCCATAAAAGTAGAATTATATTGTGTCTATAATCTATAAAAGATGACATATCTTTTGGTGCGAAAATGAAAAAGTTTTCTCAAGATTCACAAGATGTTAAAGTGAGAATCATAAATAAATTTCATGAAAAAACTATAGCCTGGCTAATGTTATATTTATATAAATTACTACACTATTAGATAATTTGATCCTAATAAAGCTATAAAGTCATAAATAAAAAGGGACAGTACTGTCCCTATGGTCGTGAAGGGATACTTTTTTTGGACGACGATATGAACAATATATTATGAAGTTATTCAAAAACCGAATAGTTACCAAGCAATATCAATAAAAGAAAAATAACTGATTTCAATAAAGTCATAAACCTCTAAAAATATCGTGTAATGAATAGAAACAGCCAACTGTAAAACGATATAGATTCTTAGGATAGCCTTAACCCTTTCAGGACCATAAGACTAGGAGAGGTAATGTTATGGTTATTTCAGTATAATATCTTTTTGATGTCTATAAAACATATTTTAAAGTCAAAAAGTAAAAACCTATTTTAGTTTTTTTGGAATTTTATGGTACATGGGTGTCCCTATGGTCGTCAACGGTAAATTTTATTCGAAATTATTTACAGTTTTGTTTCAAGGCTAGAGGAATATCTAGGATCTAAACACTTATTAAAAACGCAAATTTACTACCTATAATCATTAATTTATAAGAAATGAGTCAAGGTACAGAATAAAACAATTCAATCGGTCGTATATTACAGGTGAACTTTGCATATTATACAGGTGTTGTTAGTGCGATTATCTTTTGGAACGTGCACAATACGCGCATCATTTTCTGTTTATCGTTTTTTCGATGGATTGTAATAGGGTAGATCGATTTATAGCATTGCATAATATGGTAAGTACTTACTCATTTTTTCAGGAAGCCACAGAGACTTGCCTGATCTACAAACAACCAATTAATCTATTCTGACCGTGCTTCTCTGTGTAAATGGTATATGCTTTGTTCACTGTTATATCAAAAAGGTCAAAGAATAGTCTTAGATAATCTATCTTCTTATTCTTATTTTAACTTTGACCTGCGATCAAGCTCGTGTGTTATATTTCGTTGATCCGTTAGACCAATGCCACCCATATTTTTATTGTAGTTTGATACGAAACATATTTAGTAAAAAATCGTACCTAATCGTACCATGGTAATCAACTTGAAGCTTGGCTGGTAGCCAGCTTCAATTATTGGTATGAAATGATTGACCATCACTTGGTGCATTTTATGCAACCAATCTTACCCTCCAGTCTGGCTAAACAGCGACCCATGCACCCTGTCCTAACGGGACAGTAAGAGAAGCTTTGCACATGGGTACAATATACGGCTCTAACGGTGTAGGTACCGTTAATCACCCAGGTAGAAAGTTCACCCGAATTCACACGGATTTTTTATATGATACAAGAATGCAGTTTATGACTACTACTATTATCTTAACCCTTTGACGACCATGGGGACATCCGTGTACCCAACACAAAAAATTAAAAATCTAAATAAATTCTTGGTCAATTTCAAATATTTTTTTGTTTTCTAAAATTTAAATGTCCATTTTAACCATTCATAGCTAGCAGCCCCATAAAAGTAGAATTATATTGTGTCTATAATCTATAAAAGATGACATATCTTTTGGTGCGAAAATGAAAAAGTTTTCTCAAGATTCACAAGATGTTAAAGTGAGAATCATAAATAAATTTCATGAAAAAACTATAGCCTGGCTAATGTTATATTTATATAAATTACTACACTATTAGATAATTTGATCCTAATAAAGCTATAAAGTCATAAATAAAAAGGGACAGTACTGTCCCTATGGTCGTGAAGGGATACTTTTTTTGGACGACGATATGAACAATATATTATGAAGTTATTCAAAAACCGAATAGTTACCAAGCAATATCAATAAAAGAAAAATAACTGATTTCAATAAAGTCATAAACCTCTAAAAATATCGTGTAATGAATAGAAACAGCCAACTGTAAAACGATATAGATTCTTAGGATAGCCTTAAGATAATAGTAGTAGTCATAAACTGCATTCTTGTATCATATAAAAAATCCGTGTGAATTCGGGTGAACTTTCTACCTGGGTGATTAACGGTACCTACACCGTTAGAGCCGTATATTGTACCCATGTGCAAAGCTTCTCTTACTGTCCCGTTAGGACAGGGTGCATGGGTCGCTGTTTAGCCAGACTGGAGGGTAAGATTGGTTGCATAAAATGCACCAAGTGATGGTCAATCATTTCATACCAATAATTGAAGCTGGCTACCAGCCAAGCTTCAAGTTGATTACCATGGTACGATTAGGTACGATTTTTTACTAAATATGTTTCGTATCAAACTACAATAAAAATATGGGTGGCATTGGTCTAACGGATCAACGAAATATAACACACGAGCTTGATCGCAGGTCAAAGTTAAAATAAGAATAAGAAGATAGATTATCTAAGACTATTCTTTGACCTTTTTGATATAACAGTGAACAAAGCATATACCATTTACACAGAGAAGCACGGTCAGAATAGATTAATTGGTTGTTTGTAGATCAGGCAAGTCTCTGTGGCTTCCTGAAAAAATGAGTAAGTACTTACCATATTATGCAATGCTATAAATCGATCTACCCTATTACAATCCATCGAAAAAACGATAAACAGAAAATGATGCGCGTATTGTGCACGTTCCAAAAGATAATCGCACTAACAACACCTGTATAATATGCAAAGTTCACCTGTAATATACGACCGATTGAATTGTTTTATTCTGTACCTTGACTCATTTCTTATAAATTAATGATTATAGGTAGTAAATTTGCGTTTTTAATAAGTGTTTAGATCCTAGATATTCCTCTAGCCTTGAAACAAAACTGTAAATAATTTCGAATAAAATTTACCGTTGACGACCATAGGGACACCCATGTACCATAAAATTCCAAAAAAACTAAAATAGGTTTTTACTTTTTGACTTTAAAATATGTTTTATAGACATCAAAAAGATCATATTATACTGAAATAACCATAACATTACCTCTCCTAGTCTTATGGTCCTGAAAGGGTTAAATAAGCGAAGACGAGAAACATGTTTTTCACATTAACTCGAAAACAAGTCGACCGATTTCTATATAACAAGAAACAATTAATAGAAATTTTCAATAACAGAGTTTATGTAGTAGATCGCTCAGAGCGATAAGACCGCCAATTGGCTAATAAGCTTTTTATGTGAGGTAGCAATAAATAGTTATCGTTCTTTTCATTATATTAGTAGAAGAGTCGAAGAGGGGATTTTTGCAGTTGCTCGAGCGCGTCAGAAAATTCTATGGGAAGAAAGATTGTCAGATTAAAAAACCCTTCCTTATCCTTAAAGTTTAAAGTCAACGAAAGTCCCTAAAAAGAGTATTTTCTTTCCAGTGACTTCGAGCAGCAGCTATCCCCGTTTCTAATCCAGAACTCGTGCGATGAAGAGGCCAACACCGCTGGCCTGGAGCCGACAAGCCCAGCCAATGTCCAAGATGTGATCATCCAAGAACACGACGGGTCGAACAGTTCCGGTTCTAATGGAGTTGAAGACGCCTTCGATTTCCTTGACTTCGAGCAAAATGTTGTACCCGGGTTCATCAACGCTAATACATTCCAAAGTCCTGGTGAGTTTTGATTTTTGATTTGTGTTTTGATACTAAGATTTTTGAGACTTAGACAGTGTAGGTCAGAAATGTTTCTAAAATATTGTAATTTCATTTCATTTAGAAATTAAATTAAATAATAATAAAATAAAATAAAAAATAAAAATAGCCTTTATTGCCGTTATCTTTCTTACATGTTACATTTTATATGATAATATTATATACTACTAACAAACTTCAAAACTTGATAACAGCTTGTCTTTCGACAAAGGCCTCCTCCAAGAGCTTCCACCTTGTCCTGTCCTTTGCTGCCTGCATCCACAGCGGGCCCGCAGCTTTCTTTATGTCATCTTCCCAGCGTTTCAATTGTCTACCTTTACTCCGCTTCCCATCCCTTGGATACCATTCTGTTATTGTTTTTGTCCATTTTCCTTTCTGCTCTCGCATCATATGGCCTGTCCATTTCCATTTGAGTTCTTTATATGTTTGTTTTATGGATTTAAATTTTGTTTTAGCTTTTATATGTTCTAGCTTTACTTTATCCCTTAGTTTGACTCCTATGACACTTCTTTCTATTCCGTTTTGGCAAACATTTAATTTCTGAAGAAGTTGTTTGGTCAGAGTCCAGGTTTGGCATCCATAAGATAGACAAGGTAGAATGCAAGTATTGAATAATTTCCTTTTTAGCTTCAGGGGCATATCCTTATTTTTCATTATTTCACTGAGGGACCAATATCTCTTCCACGCCCCAGCAATTCTTCTTTCCACTTCTAGGTGCATAGTATCCTTTGGTGAAATGAGCTGGCCCAAATAGATGTATTCATTAGTATATTCTATCTCATTATTATTTACTTTTATAATATAGGTTTGAGTAGAGTTTGTCATTATTTTTGTTTTTAATGTGTTCATTGTTAGTCCTGCTTTAGCACTTTCGCTGGAAAGTTCTTGTAACATTTTTTCCAGTTTTATTGGGCATTCTGAGAATAATATTATGTCATCAGCAAAGCGGAGGTGACTTAATGTTTCTCCATTTATGTTAAGTCCATTGTCAGACCAGTCTAGGTTTCTGAATATAAGTTCTAGGACCGCCGAGAACAACTTTGGTGATATAGGGTCTCCTTGCCGAACACCTCTTTCAATTGGAAACTCATTCCCTATGTTTTCTAGTCTTACTTGTGCGGTACTTCTTGAATATACATTTTTTATTATTCGTATGTATTTGGTTTCAATGCCTTGTTTCTCCAATGCTGTCCAGATGTATTCATGCTCTAACGAATCAAAGGCTTTGGTAAAATCGATAAAGGCCAGGTAGTATGTTTTATTGTATTCGTTGTATTTCTGGATAATTTGTCTTAGCACATGAATGTGGTCGATTGTGGAAAACCTGCTTCTAAACCCTGCCTGTTCTCTTGGCTGGTTCTCCTCAAGTGTATTGTTAATTCGGGACAGGATTATTTTTGAAAATATTTTATAGATGTTTGACATTAAACTTATTGGTCTATAATTTTCAATTTCACTTTTATCTCCTTTTAATTAAATAATAATACATATATGATAAATGGACTCTAAAAAGTTTTCTTTATATCTAAGGGTTGTATTCAAAAGGTGTCTAATAAGTTGTGTTTTTAATTTTAATTCACTATAATATTAGAAAAAGCAGTTTAAGATTACGCAACTGCATTGTCTTTGTCTCAATATTTGTTTTTTTTTATAAGAGTGATTTTGCCTTTAGAAATTTTTATGGTACCATTATAAATATATTGATGATAGCATTTGTCAAATATCGGTTAATATCATTTTCTTCACAATGTATGGAAAATTTATCATGTTTTACAGTAATTAGAAAAAATAAATTATTTGGAACGTGCCAAATTATTTATCAACAATCCATGCTTCCGCTTAAAATGCTATTATCAATACAAATTATAATGTATATAATTTATGATTTAATATTTTGTACCCTTTATTTGCACATTCACTTATAACAATTAGTACTTGGTTTGGAGCTATGTAAACCTTAAATGTAGTGCTTTTTGCTTTGATACTAAAATTGGGACTTAACCTTTTGAACGCTTGATTTTCGTGACAAAGGTTTGAATCCTGTCTTCGTTACGTCACAGTGATTTTTACGTTGAAAACTGTAGTGAAAATAGTCTTTTTTCCCAAAATAAGTTCATATGCCCACATAAAAGTGCTGCCAATTACGTAATTCTAAAACATTATATGAACTAGCGAATTTATATTTATTTCGTATAGAATCGGTGTCTACACTTTTCAAAAGTGCAAGAAAAGTCCTTTACAAAGTTTTAAAGATCTAAGCACACATATTTGTACAAACGAACTGACTTTGTTTGTATCTAACCCCCGATTTTTTGAAGTGAAAACTTCTTTAGCGGCGCTGAGCACTTTTTTGTATGGGTAAAAACTTTAAAACTCGCGTCAGGGTCACGTGATGCTGATCGAAAAAGCGTAAGATCGAGGGGAAGGGAGAGGAACTAGTATCTCCCACTCTTTCTACCGTGCCTGAGTGTGCTGCTCTGTTGATGGTGTAAAAGTCGTCGAAATTATGGATGGAAGTTGATTTTTCTGAGAGATAAAATTTAATGTAATATATAAATAACGATATAATATTATAAATAACAACATATAAATTGTCATATTTGTGTACGATAGCGCAATAAATAAACATTGTATTCTACCTCATAAATGATAGTACTTTTATACTTATAATTAAACACAACGTTAATATTGAAGTTTTCACTTCTGCCGGCACTCCCGGAGTGCTACCTTTTTTTTTGTTTTGTATAGTTCAGAATCTGAACATTACAAAAATCTCTATTATATACATTTTAGGTGGGTGTGAACTTCAGACTCACACAATCTGAACTGTACATTCATAGAGTCCAAATACTAAGCATAGATTTCATGTACAGTTTGTTATGGGATAATGCTATAGTTGGGATCACTTCCCTCAGATTTGTTTTATATTTTAGTTCAGACCCATAAATTACTCATAGATTTCTTATACAGTTGAAGTCACAGATAAAACTGTTAATCGATTCAAAAGGTTCACTCCATATCGTTGTTAAAATTGACCCGTCGACAACAGCTAAGCTTATATAACGCTTATGCAGTTTGTGGAATTAATAGATTAATGCCTATCCATTGGTGATATTGGGCAATTTTAATATCACTGTAGCTTTTTAACATGGCGGGGATTGTCTATGTGGAAACTTAGTCATGCATGCAAATATGTGTTATATTTTAATTGGTTATTGTATTGTGTTATTTTTTAAAGAAATTGTATTGTACTTGAGATGAAACTTTTCGACATGTAAATTAAATATAAGGGTTCCGTTTTTTCCTTTGGAGGTACGGAACCCAAAAAAGATCAAAATTAAATCAGACTTTTACATTATTCTACGTAAAAAACTTGGAATATTTTGTCTCCTCTAGAAGTATTGGTGAGCAATCAAAACGAATTAAAAAATGTATGTTGATAATGTAAATTAGTTTATTGGCTAGCTCAAACATAATGTTCAGAAGATGTTTAGATAGAAAAATGTCCTTTAATTACTGTAAAACACTGGTTTTTTGTGAAATGCTCCTGTAAATGCACAAGAAATTTCAAATCAGTGCTATCGTTTAGATTTATTTTCTTTCAATTTATTGATTTGTAACGCTTAAGCTAAAAATAAATTGCGCTTATAATTTAATTTTCACGACATGTATTTTAATGTATTTGCTACACGCACTTGAGTAAGCACTTAATCCAATTTAGCTTGTTATATAATTTCAGTTTCTGGTATATAATATGTAGAGCAATCATCTAGATTACAAATACGACACGGCTGTGCTTACGTATTCTTTTTTGGTGAGATTATCTCAATTATTAGTTCACCACAGGTATTGCAGGTGTCAACTCCTGATGTAATTTTTTTTTAGTCACGTAGGTACCTACATTGTTAAAAAATATTTGCAAATTTGATAAAAAAACGTGTGAGATATATTATAATATATTATCATAGTTGCTTGATCGTGACTTCACTGTCCGAATTCGGATGCATTTTGTATCAAATAGTAACGTAGCGCGTCCCCACCCAAAAACGTATAAACGTTATAAATCAGCCATTTTACACAAACCAAAAAATAAGAATTTATATTTTGTTAATTATTAAAATTACGGACTAAACAAATAAATGTTTAGTTTTACTACTTTGTCAACACCCATATTGCCCGCAACGTAAGCAATTGTCGTATTTATAGTGCATAACACTCACGGTAGTTTCCAAAATCGTAGTGATGTAGAATGTAGACTTATCTAGAAAGTTTGTTCAGTCTCTCACGGCCTTCATGCAAGGTGTCTACATACTTAGATTCACCACCTGAATAAATAATTATAATATAAGGACAAATATTACGAACATATTTGCTTGATTAAATTATAATGCGTTGTTTTCAATTGTTTTCTTTAAGTATGTTGAAAACACGTTGTTTTTACAAGCTTTATATTACTTTCACCTGTCTGTTTGTCTGTCTGTCTGTCTGTAATCAAATCTTGCAACTTTGATTTGACCCACTTCCCGGTTTCCAATTGAGCTGAAAATTTGCATGCGTGTGTAAATCGGATGACAATGCAATATTATTATGACATGGAGCTGATCTGATGATGGAGCTGGAAGGTGGCCATAGGAACTCTGTCATTAAACAACGCAACCCCATCGAGTTTGGGCTCATTTGATTCGTCTTGACGAGTACTATATGATGCAAGATGGTAATGATAATTAAAGCTTGTTTTTAAAAAGTATTTTTAAAATTTCACTTGTTTCATGTAATCTTAACTGAAAGCCGTACCTAGCGAATTGGAGAGGATTAAACAAACTAATCGCTTTTGGCTAGCGCCTAAAAAATGTATTGAGATGTCGTTGTCACGTTCACTTGTCTTAAAGCCTTATCACACTTAGCTGAATTTAGCTTCTAAATTAAGAACCTAAATTCAGATTTAGTCAGTCTTAAACGATATCAAAAACGATTTGAATTTAGGATTCTAACTTGCTAAATGTGATTACACTTGACTTAATTTAGTAACGACTGAATTTAGGCTTCAGAGTTTAGCCAAGTGTAATAAAATAAGCCCTTAGCTTAGCTTAGCTTACTGATAGGACTGGATGCTAAGGCCAGTAGTGCCTTTCTTTATTACGCTTGTACTGGTTTGTTGTTTCAGAACTTTTTGTGCATTCTTTCCTTATGCTCCAGCCTCAACTGCCTTGCACTGTGTGACGCAATTTCAAATTCTAAATACTACTTTACGAATCGATGGAAGTCATTATTTTTGAAATGTAGACATACTTTTGAAGGCCCTTATTGATTGATTGATTTTAATTGAAAACGAATAGTTCGTAATTGCTTAGTTTAACCAAACGGTGTTATAAATTCTAAGTGGCTTGAAAAGCGTAAAATTACTAGTACACAGTACGGTTTCGAAACTAGAGAACAAAATATAAACCTATGTTAATCAGCTAAGTAATTAGTCCATATTGTGTGCTTTGGGTGGTCAATGGTTATTGGTATTTTATATATAGCACTATTTGCATGCACGATTAACGCTTTATAACCAGAACACCAGTAAAACAGTATGTTTCCACTGACAGGTAAAGGCAACAGAAAACGTCGCCTATCCCAGACGCCGCAAGCGAACCAAACAAAAATCCAGAAGCCTACTATAAAGATTCCCGCGAATAAACCCCAACTAGTCGTTAAAGCGCAGCCACAGAGACCGACGAAAGCGTCTAACATTCAAGTACTGAGCCCCCAAACCAAGGTTTACTCGAAACCTGTTGAAACTGTGGCGCCTCAGCGAAGAGTGATCAGAGTTGCGCCTATGGTGGGCAACCCTAGATCGATACTTCTCCCTGTGACGATTAAAGACATGAAAGACTTGAAATCGATTAAAATTATCAACGCGGCAGACTTGAAGAACGCTGGTAACATCAAGCTGGCGGCAGCTAACCTGCTCGCGCAAGGCAAACATGATCTTAAGGACCGGAACGACTATGACTACGATCTTCAGAACTGCGGTGAGTTGGGTTTACTGATAAGTTTAATTTATCACTCCTAGCAAACGCTAATATGACTAGAAAGGGCGAATTCGTGTGATTTTACTAGAATAGATACAAGGCAACCAAACATCGCATCTTCAAGTGTCGCAAACTCCACTCACGCGGTTAGATGAGCTGAAAATAATCTCTTTTCCACTAAGCGTTATTTTCTAAAACTAAATTATGACTGCAGTTTTGTATATGAAGGAGGTACACAGTAGGTAAAATTGTATATCCAGTTGCATTGCCTAGGGGAGTGGATGAAGACTTGACGAATGATAGAGTGGAGGAGGAAGACGTGTTGTGCTGACATAATGGATAAGGGGTAAGGGCAGAAAGATGATGAATTGGCAAAGTGACGAAAAATCTTTTTGATTTTGGTAATAATCATTACCTGAAATGATATTTTTATTAACTAAAATTTAACTAATTATTTAAAACATTTTACTCAGTAGGAGACCATTATCATAATATTTATCAAATTATATTGGATTTCGATCAGAACGCTCTTGATGACAGGTGCTTTATAATGTAGTATGTAGTATTTCATTCTTGAACGGCATGAACAAAGAAGCGCACTGTTTGATTCATACTATCATAGAGATATCTTATCCAAAGACAGTTAATTTTCCACTTCCATGTATACCTAGTCAGGTCATAAATTCTGTCACATGTTTAATATAAAATTATTGGAACAAGTTTATTTATTATGTAACCATTTATATACCAAAATGAACTTAACAAAACATAGATTCTTATGACAATAAAGTTTATTCAAAATGACCTCCGTGATTTTGAATACAGGCCTTCAATCTGCGCGGCCAGTCGTCTATCGCAGCACGAACGAGGTCCATGTCAATATCGGCTGCTGCCTTAATCAAGGATGTCTTGAGTGACTCCAAATTGGGATGAGGCTTTGAGCACGCCTTTTCCTCCAAGTGTTGCCATATCTTGTAATCTAACGGACTCAAATCTGGACTGGAGGAGGGCCAGTCTTCGTGCCGGATGAAGTCGATTTCACGCGCCGCCAGCCAGTCTTGTGTGCTCTTCGCTCTATGAGCTGGCGCCGAATCTTTTTGGAATACCCAGTGCCTGTTATTGAACATGGTATGAGAAACAGGTTCCACAAGGTTCGTCAGGACTGTATTTTGATACACAACTGCATTCGTTTTTACACCTTTCTCACAAAAATGTGCCTCTGTTAAGCCCCAATAAGAAACTCCCAACCATACCATGAGCGAGGATGGAAAATGACCTCGTTGGACACGCGGAATACGGTTGCTCGCTTCTTCACTACTGTGTGCGTACACCTTATCATTTTGTTTGTTGTAGCTCTCTTCTACGGTAAAAATTTTTTCATCCGAAAAAAGAATTTCTCGATATTTTTTTCTCGCGTACCGCTTCAACAAAGCGCGGCATCTCTTCAGTCTCAGGTCCATTAGACGAGCATTTAAACGATGTCCTGTTTTTCTTCGATATGCCCGAAGCCCTAAGTCTTCATTTAACACCCTTTTCACCGTGGTTCTGCTTAACCCCATCTGAAGGGCCAACAGTTTCTGCTTACGTTTGGGATTTCTTTGAATTCGCGCCTTCACAGCTTTTATCACTGCTGGAGTCCTAACAGACCGAGGGCGACCACTTCTTGACCTGTCATCTACACTAGAGTCTTCATTGTATCGTTTGATGGTACGATAAACGAATCTTTTGGTTATATTCAAATTTTTCAGTATGTCAAAAATTTGAATTGGCGCGTAACCGCAACGATGCACCGCAATAACTGCAACACGGTCTTCTTTAAGGCTGGAATAGTCGCGAATGACCTTGCAAATCAAACTCCAATTATTACTTGTAACTCAAACTAGATGGCGCTCATATCGCACTCGAGGTCATTGACTCGCATTCGTCAAAAAATAAACATAACAGATGAAACAAACTTTTTGGCTTCACATTTAGCACTGGGTACTTTCTCTCTTACCTATTATGTTTGTTACCTATTCACGGCTAAACTTAAAACCATGGAAAGTGCAGTGATTTATAATATTTGTATGTTTATTTATATAATATCTGCGCCCAGCGGTTTTACCCGCTATATACCTACCTACTGTAGCAAATGTGTTATTCCAAGTTCTAAGCAATCTCTATAGGTAGGTACCAAATTTCAGCTAAATCAGTCCACCCATCCGTCGTCATTCCGGGGGGGGGCGGGCACAGAATCATTGTATTGTTGAGTTACGAATTTTGCACATATTTCATGGTAAAGATTATATTTTTTTTCTCGGCGCTCGCAGCAAGCTGCTCGTGCACATATTATAAAGGATGTTTAAGCTTTCTAACTGAGGTACCTATTGGCTGAAATTACTTAAAATAAATCCCACCAAAAACATTCTGTAAAAAACTAGCCAAGTCTCGATGGAGCTGCTTGTTTATCTCTAAAAAGTAATGAAATCTAGACAAAGCCGTGCCAAGTATAAGGTTCCTTAGTGCGATTTCTTTATTATTATAGTTAATGTTGTGTGACTTGGCCGTTGAAGGGTACACAAGGGTACAAAACCAGATGCTCCATGTAACCAAGATATACCTAGTCAGGTCATAAATTCTGTCACATGTTTAATATAAAATTATTGGAACAAGTTTATTTATTATGTAACCATTTATATACCAAAATGAACTTAACAAAACATAGATTCTTATGACAATAAAGTTTATTCAAAATGACCTCCGTGATTTTGAATACAGGCCTTCAATCTGCGCGGCCAGTCGTCTATCGCAGCACGAACGAGGTCCATGTCAATATCGGCTGCTGCCTTAATCAAGGATGTCTTGAGTGACTCCAAATTGGGATGAGGCTTTGAGCACGCCTTTTCCTCCAAGTGTTGCCATATCTTGTAATCTAACGGACTCAAATCTGGACTGGAGGAGGGCCAGTCTTCGTGCCGGATGAAGTCGATTTCACGCGCCGCCAGCCAGTCTTGTGTGCTCTTCGCTCTATGAGCTGGCGCCGAATCTTGTTGGAATACCCAGTGCCTGTTATTGAACATGGTATGAGAAACAGGTTCCACAAGATTCGTCAGGACTGTATTTTGATACACAACTGCATTCGTTTTTACACCTTTCTCACAAAAATGTACCTCTGTTAAGCCCCAATAAGAAACTCCCAACCATACCATGAGCGAGGATGGAAAATGACCTCGTTGGACACGCGGAATACGGTTGCTCGCTTCTTCACTACTGTGTGCGTACACCTTATCATTTTGTTTGTTGTAGCTCTCTTCTACGGTAAAAATTTTTTCATCCGAAAAAAGAATTTCTCGATATTTTTTTCTCGCGTACCGCTTCAACAAAGCGCGGCATCTCTTCAGTCTCAGGTCCATTAGACGAGCATTTAAACGATGTCCTGTTTTTCTTCGATATGCCCGAAGCCCTAAGTCTTCATTTAACACCCTTTTCACCGTGGTTCTGCTTAACCCCATCTGAAGGGCCAACAGTTTCTGCTTACGTTTGGGATTTCTTTGAATTCGCGCCTTCACAGCTTTTATCACTGCTGAAGTCCTAACAGACCGAGGGCGACCACTTCTTGACCTGTCATCTACACTAGAGTCTTCATTGTATCGTTTGATGGTACGATAAACGAATCTTTTGGTTATAATCAAATTTTTCAATATGTCAAAAATTTGAATTGGCGCATAACCGCAACGATGCAACGCAATAACTGCAACACGGTCTTCTTTAAGCGTCCACTCCATATTTAAAAATGAGTAAAATTCTAAAAAGTATACATTTTTATTTTCATGAACAATTCGAAATTCGAATTCAATAAACTTTTTTGTGGCCAGCATTCTAAAAGAAAAGTTTTTACTGTGTGACAATACTTATGACCTGACTAGGTAAACATTGTAAACACATATTAAAAAAATGCAATTCTCATGAGCTTCTTGCTCGTTCTTCTCATAGAGGTGTCTTGTGAACGAGCGGTAGTGTTAATTAGAAAAATGTAAAATTGACTTGCAAAAGTGCTCCAATGTAGCCTATTTGAATAAATTAATTTTGAGTTTTGAGCTCGAAGTATGTCGAAAATTTGCGGCATATTCGACTATGTCTTTTGATTACGTTGATCTAGATGTTCGATTTTTCACAGCTCGAAGAGGCAGTAGGCCTGCGCATTTGATATAAATTTCAGCTTGATACATTCATACGATTCTGAGAAAAAAGGTTTTGACAGACAGACAGTCGGATGGACGGACGGACGGACGGTGGGACAACAAAGTGATCCTATAAGGGAACCGTTTTTTCCTTTTGAGAAACGGAACCACAAAAGCATTTTAAAAAAATAAGACTTAATTCAAATGTATATGTATGTAGTTAAATTTGCTTAGGTTTTTTATTTTTTTCTGTCTTTTTAGTTTTTATTTGACGTTTTGATTTTGTTTCAATGCGTTGTGAGTTTCTTATTGGAAGATTTCTAGGACATCGAGGATCTAATAATTCCGGTAAAATACAATCATTGCTTTTTGTACAGTACTTTTTAGTATGTAATAGGTTTAAGACACCCAGTCATAATAAGATTAATACCAAATGATTATTTTATTTCACCTCCCCCCACCCCACTGCTCCATGGCACGGCCGTCGCACCGCGGCCCGTGAGCCTCGCCGTGCTTCGATATACCTATACCTATAATTAATTTAGTACTTATTTATATATAGCATTTATGTGCACTATTGATTTGAATATTGTACCTAATCAATTGATTTTTAAACAATACTAGTTACTGATAAATTTATCTATATTCACCCAGCTATCTTATACCTACCGCCTACCTGGATGGAAATTTAACTTTTTAGATCATCTGGAACTGGATTAGAATTTCGATCAAAAGAAACCTAAGCCGACAAGACTTGTAATAACGACGACTTGGCGGGGGCACTGCCGTGCCCCCAGATACCGCCACATACCTATAATATTATGACTATACGTTACTGGTACGTAGGTATCTAAAATGTTTACACCAACTAGCACCTAAGGCGATATACATACATACATTATTTTTATTGTAAACAATGTTAATATTATTACCTCTATGTTACTGAGCCGCCTTGTGCTGGTGAGTCGATATATTGATAGGTATTTACATAGGATATACAATTGTTACGTAGGTACCAGGAACCTATTTTTATTAGTGACTAGCTGTGCCTAACTGTTTTACCCGCTATACAGTTTGGTACAGTAGTGTATATTATGTTATTCCAGGGGTCTAAGCTATATTTTTTATTATACCAAATTTAAAGTCAATCGGCCCACCCGTTTAGGCGTGAAAAAGTAAAAAAACATATATCCATACGTACAGTAGGTATAAAGTTTGTATTTATATTTATAATTATATTAGTAGGAATAGTGGACTCGCGCGCACTTCGTAGTATCTAACAGAAAATAGCCGCCTACACAAAAATTATAGCAACATGCAACATGTATTGCTTTATGCGTTCCTAGGCGTCCCAAACTTTAATATCATACATTTTAAAAAATTAATAATAATTTAAAATGATAAAAAAATACTAATTTCTGATTTTTCCCTTTGTTACTACGACATTACCTATCGGGATGCCAAATTTCAGCTTTCTAGGTCATCTGGAACTGGGATATTACTTTTGATCTATCCCTCAGTATGTATTAACTTCACCGATTACTGGATGTTTATATCTAAATAACCGTTAGAGCTGTGTTATTGGAATTTGGAACAGAGATATAGTTCGTATATTTAAGTATATGTGCCAAATTTGACTAGTCTATGTGTAATAGTTTTTGTATAACGAGGGTGTAAAAAGTCGTCAAAACGCGCTTTGGACGGTTCGTGTAATATAACACACGGCGCGGTCGCCAGTTCCTTTGCTTGAACTTGGCTTGACTCGCTGCCGCGTGTCTAGATCTTCATAAAAGGCCATTAATTTTTGCTTCATGAATTTTTGAAAGAAGTCTTCGTCTCTGTAGATTATTTCCGTTTTGAGGGGCTGGTTTTCGTCGTACCAAACAGCAAATAAACACATGTTTTTTCTTGTGACATACAGCTGCCCCTGAATTGACCAGGATGAGATCTCTTTTAACTTGTTGAAGAAGAAGTCAACGTTGACAATACGTCTTCCAATAATCTGCCTTTGGTCTGGGTTTGGTGCTACTGCTTCGATAGTGAGGTCCGGCAAAGGGGATTGATGTTGTTCCTAAAAAAAAACAATACTTATGATGACAGATAATATATGATTAGCACATTAAGTAACATTTATGTATTATTTCTGTTTTTTTTTTATCTGTAATCATCAAGCGAGGTGGCACAAGAAAGGGACAAATGGAAAGATTTGGGGGAGGTCTTTGCCCAGCAGTGGGACAGTACAGTAGTACAGACTAAAGAAAAAGAATCATCAAGCGCTGGTAGTTTTATGCCAAGTTCCATACCTCTGCATGAAAACGACATGTTTTACGCCTAGACCCATATGGCATTGACTCATATGTCTTATATGGCATTTTGGATTATATTAAAAAAAAAGGTAGCACTCCGGGAGTGCCGGCAGAAGTGAAAACTTCAATATTAACGTTGTGTTTAATTATAAGTATAAAAGTACTATCATTTATGAGGTAGAATACAATGTTTATTTATTGCGCTATCGTACACAAATATGACAATTTATATGTTGTTATTTATAATATTATATCGTTATTTATATATTACATTAAATTTTATCTCTCAGAAAAATCAACTTCCATCCATAATTTCGACGACTTTTACACCATCAACAGAGCAGCACACTCAGGCACGGTAGAAAGAGTGAGAGATACTAGTTCCTCTCCCTTCCCCTCGATCTTACGCTTTTTCGATCAGCATCACGTGACCCTGACGCGAGTTTGAAAGTTTTTACCCATACAAAAAAAGTGCTCAGCGCCGCTAAAGAAGTTTTCACTTCAAAAAAAGAAATAAATCATATTTTGGAAACTATAAGTCCTGGCAAAATACTTTATATGACAATATTTATATATTATTATAGCAATAAAAGTTTTAGTACCTATCAATGTACCTATAATCTTAAGTTACTATTATGTGCGAAGCAGGTACTGTTCATAAGTGTAAGTTAATTTACAATATGCATGTAATATCTTTAAGTATATTGTACTTTATGTTATTCGAAATAAATAAATATTGTAGAGAACTTTATGGAAAAAAAAACTTTCCCCTTGCCATTTTATTCTAGGTTCGCGTCACAGAGCGTTAAAAAGTTTTTTGACAGGCTCGTCTGCCTCACCAGTGGGGCAGACCAGTGGGACTCACCAGTGGGATAGTGGGGACGCGAGAACAACTCGTGGATGTAGATGAGTTTTGTACCAGTGACATACAGAGTTAAGTATACAAAATAATAATATAATACCTCTGAAAAAAAAATTACCAGTATATGTGAATATTTTGATTCTCCGAATTCGTGCTTCTTCTTCTTATCGTGTGCTCCGAATCATCTTGTAGAATTCTGTAAGAAAAGAATAGTATTAAACCCTTAAATTGGCAATTTTTTTAGGAAAATATTAATCTATCACGCACACACACTCACACACACACACACTCACACACACACACACACACACACACACACACACACACACTCACACACACACACTCACACACTCACACACACACTCACACACACTCACACACACACTCACACACACACTCACACACACACTCACACACACACTCACACACACACTCACACACACACTCTCACACACACACTCACACACACACTTAGCATTTATTACATAGCTTATCCAACCGGTACATATGGATGTCCAAAGGGGAGGCCTATGTTCAGCAGTGGACTTCCTACGGCGGAAATGATAATGATGATATTTTATTGAAATGTAATAAATTAAAATATTGTAAACTTACTTTGTCAGTTCACTATTCGCTTCAGTAAATTGTTGAGTACTTTTTTGTATCACTGCAGCTTTTTTATGTTGTTGCCGCCTGGAAAAAAATTGTTTATTTATTTACTAATTTATATATTATGCTTAAAACTGCATCCAAACACAGTAAAGAGATAATATGCAGTATACAGTAATGTACCTGAGCTCGATTCTCTTTCTTTCTTCGATTCATTCCAAGCAAAAATAGCAAATGACTGGACAATAGGGGTTAAACAATACAATAACACTTTATTGCAAACCTGGTTATAAGAAATTGTTTCATAAGTAGTCAATACACATAATGCTAAAGGCTATACAATTGGCGGTCTTATCGCATAGAGCAATCTCTCACACAACCTGGTGACCTGGTGGTGGTGGCTTTACAGACAACCTGGTTGGAAGGAATATTGATTGTTGGGTTATTTGATATAATAAAAAAAAGTGAATTAAATCAAAATTTTTAAAAACCCCCTACTCAGCTCTCAAAATATGTAATTCAATTTTGTTGTGGCGGCCATCTTGGATTTTAAATTGATCATATTTTTGTATTCTACTAGTCAAGCACTTTTATAAATAGGTAACTAATAAATTGTTTTGCGGGCCGCGATTTGGGAATCTCTGATTCTGGGATAGGTAGGTAGGTGTTATACCTCTGAATGGATAATGCTATGTTTACATGCTCGCGTTCAATTATGCCTCCACTACACTATCGCCGATGATCGTTAATCGTTTGATCGTCTATTATAATCGGTCGATCACAATCATCGTTCACCAAGCGCGGTCACGCGTGTCAGCAAGTTGAATGTTGAATGTGAAAATGCCCGTACAAGCGCCCGCGCGTCGTCCTCCCTGGCGAGCCGCGTGGCACGCGTTTGAACGCCACATAAGATTGGTTTTAGTAGGTACCTACCTATTTAGAGAAAAGCGCCCGCTGCGCTGCTTGTCCAGCTGTGGCGGTTTTACCTGCTGTAGCCTATGTGTTATTCCAGAGTCTAAGCTAGGTATCGTTTAGGTGTGAAAGAGTAATAAAAATACATTCAGAATTTAGACCTCCATACTGCCATACATTCTCACAAACTTTCATGTTTAAGTAAGATAATGATGTTTTTTTTTTGTTGACATAAACATTCTTAAAAATCTCAACATTATAGTACATTAAAGCTGACGTCACACAGACGCGAGATCGCGGGGAAAAGTGGTCGCGATCTAAGTTTGGTTTCTGACCGCGTCTGCTTTATAAGTAAGAGGGTGTGTACAAAATTCGAACAGTACAAAAATTCTGTCCCGCTGTTCCGCGCGATCCTGCTGCTGTGTGACTCTTATGAAGGAATTTTAATGACTTGATATACCTTAATCTTCAATAATTGTCTTTAGGCTGAATTTGCCAGTAGCTGCCTATTACATTATATATATATACTAGCGGCCCGTCCTCGCTTCGCTTCGGGTGCCATTATGAATAAAAAAATAAAATGAAATAATAAGACTTACGCAATACCTAAATATTTCAATGACAAATCTACAGATTTAGTAAAATACCATTGCTAGAAATAGAAAATGATCACGAACATTAAATTCGCATCTTAACATGAATTTAGTCTTTTACAACTTGATCCTATTTATGATATTTCTATCTTAAAATATTCTAGTAGCTTCTGGTGCTTCGCCGGCCACTGCCGCGGCCTTTACAATGTTTGGAGATACTACAAAGATTTCAGGGATATAAAAACTATCCTATGCTCTGTCCCAGGACTCAAATTGTGTTAAAACTTATTTCCCTAATTCGTTGGTTAAAACCAAATGAAAGCTACGTCAGTTCGACGGAAACTGATTCCTTATACAAACTCTTAAATGCCTGGTTTCCTATCTGAAAGGGCGGTTTTAGGGATAAAAGCTATTTTGTGTCCTTCCTGGTACTTAAACTAACCTTTGTAGAAGTAAAAAAAAGCTTAATTAGCCTAACGAATATAGATAACTCATACAAACTTCACCCCTGTTCCCCTTCTAAAAGAGGATTTCTAAAATATAAAAACTATCCTATGTCCTATTTTGGTATACAAACTACCTTTATTATACTTACTAAATTTCAGGCCCAATGCGCAAATCAAGCGTACGAAGCGAGAATGAGGCGATGCGCTTGAGCTTGGGAATCAAACAACTTTTTTATACCAAATTTCAGCTTAATATTTCCGTTCCCATAGGAATATTGGGATGAATAAACAATCCATTATCGTTTCTTGGTATCAAACTACTATTACACCAAATTTCAAACTATTCAGTTCAGCGGTTACATTTTCCATATTAGTCCCGTTCCCGTGGGAATTTTGTATTGAAAACTATCTTGTATTCTTTTTTGGTAGCCAAACTACCTTTGCATTAAATTGCAGCTTAATTGGCCACGTGGTTACAAATTTCTTTATTATTCACGTTCCCGTGGGAATATTGGAATGAAAACTATTTGAACCCTTTCCTGATAGTCAAAATACCTTTATACTATATTTCAGCGTTATAGGCTTAACGGTTACAGATTTCCATTTTGTTCCCGTTCCCATAGGTATTTTGGAATGAAAATGATCTTGAATCCATTCATGGTACTCAAACTACCTTAATACCAAACTTTAGCTTAATAGGCCTAGTGTTTACAGATTTCTATTTTGTTCCCGATCCCGTAAGAATTTTGGAATGAAAACTATCTTGAATCCATTCATGGTAGTCAAACTACCTTTACATCAAATTTCAGATTGATAGACTCAACGGTTACAGATTTTCATTTTATTCCCGTTCCCGTAGGAATTTCACAAAATCCCTTCTTACAGGTCGCCAAAGTTACCTAAAAAACATGCTGTACAATTTTCAGGTCAATCTGTCCAGCGATTTTATTCCTGCGATGATAAGTCAGTTAGATTTCCACTTAAAATTTTGGCATGGACATAGATTGTTCCCGTTTCCGTAAGAATTTTGGGTTGAAAACTATCTCGTACTTTCTTGGTAGCCAAACTACCTTTGCATTTAGTTTCAGCTTAATCGGCCAAGCGGTTACAGATTTTCATATTATTCCCGTTCCCGTGAAGAACCGTTGTGAATCCTTTCCTGACAGTCAAACTACCTTCCAAATCCAGCGCTATAGGCGTTACCGCGATTTCCATTTTGTTCCCGTTCCCGTAAGAATTTTAAAATGAAAACGATCATGAATCCATTCATGGTACCCCAACTACCTTTATACCAAATTTCAGCGTAATAGGCTAGAGGTTACAGATTTCCATTTTGTTCCCGTTCCCGTAAGAATTTTGGAATGAAAACTATCCTGAATATTTTCATGGTAGTCAAACTACCATTATACCAAATTTCTGCTTGATAGACTCAACGCTGACAGATTTCCATTTTTTCCCGTTCCCGTTGGAATTTCGCAAAATCCGTTCTTATCGGTCGCCTAGGTTACCTAAAAAACACGCTGTTTAAATTTCAGCTCAATCAGTCCAGCGCAGCGGTTTTATCCCTGCGATGATGAATCAGTAGATTTCCACTTTAAATACATATTGGTATAGAGTTATAGACATACTCGTAGATTGTTCCCGTTCCCGTGACATTTTGGGTTGAAAACTACCTTGAATCCAGTCATGGTAGTCAAACTACCTTTCAACTAAATTTCAACTTAATAGGCCTAGCGGTTACAGATTTTCAGTTTTGTTCCCGTTCCCGCAGGTATTTTGGAATGAAAACGATCTTGAATCCATTCATGGTAGTCAAACTACCTTTATGCCAAACTTCAGATTTATAGGTTTAGCGGTTACAAATATCCATTTTGTTCCCGTTCCCGCAAGAATTTTGGAATGAAAACTATATTGAATCCATTCATGGTAGTCAAACTACCTTTATACAAAATTTCAAATTAATAGGCCCAGCGGTTACAAATTTCCATTTTGTTCCCGTTCCCGTAGGAATTTTGAAATAAAAACTATTTTAAATTTTTCCATGGTAGTAAAACTACCTTTACACCAAATTTCAGCTTGATAGACTCAACGGTTACAGATTTCCATTTTGTTCCCGTTCCTGTGGGAATTTCGCAAAATCCCTTCTTATTACCTGCCTATGTTACCTAAAGAACACGCTGTCCAAATTTCAGCGCAATCGGTCCAGCGGTTTTGTCCCTGCGATGATGAGTCAGTCAGTTTTCTATTTTATATAATAGTATAGATATATATATATATATATATATATATATATATATATATATATATATATATATATATACATATATACATATATATATATATATATATATAAAAGAAGAGAAAGTCCACATTGTACTTTAGACCAAGACGCGTCGTTTGGCAATGTCAACCAAAATGACGTCCGTATATGGGACGCCAAAAGCAGGTGGACGCCATTTTAAATGCAATTAACTCCATATTGGACGCCGAAACGGTTCTAGGATATAAATATATATATATATATATATATATATATATATATATATATATATATATATATATATATATATTCGGCGTCCAATATGGAGTTAATTGCATTTAAAATGGCGTCCACCTGCTTTTGGCGTCCCATATACGGACGTCATTTTGGTTGACATTGCCAAACGACGCGTCTTGGTCTAAAGTACAATGTGGACTTTGTAAAAAAAAAAAAATTTGGACTTCACTTTACAGCCACAATATATGAAATTGTATTTCGATTAGTTCTTGGCAATTTCGTTTGTAACGTGAAGCGCTGCTGTAGCGCGAAATATACGTTTGACAACAATGTAACGAAGGAATGCGACTTGCGACCTTGCCATTGTTTAATTCTTAGAATTCGGCTTATCTACTTCCTAGCCGCCTGGCGCGTTTAACCTATGGCTTGTGCAAAAATAAACCTCACATTGATTTAACTTATTACAAGCTTTTATTTACTGTCAGTTGTCTGTCTGTAATCAAATCTTGCAAGTTAAATTTGACCCACTTTCCGGTTTCCGATTGAGCTGAAATTTTGAATATATGTATAAATCGGATGACAATGCAATATTATTATGACATGGAGCTGATCTGATGATGGAGCTGGAAGGTGGCCATAGGAACTCCGTAATTAAACGACGTAACCCCATCGAGTTTGGGCTCATTTGATTCGTCTTGACGAGTACTTTATGATGCTGGATGGTAATAATAATAAAAGCTTGTTTTTTAAAAGTATTTTTAAAATTTCACTTGTTATACAGTCAACACTGAACAAGTCACACCGTTCGACATGATATTCGCCGTCCGTTAATATCATAGAATATCCTGCACTTGTGTAGTGTACGATATTCAATGATATTGACAGATTTTAATTTTTTGTTTATGGATCCGATAAATCCATAAACATGATTTTTTTTTGTAATTATTCAAAAAAAAATCATATTTATGGAATCATGTTTGTGGATGCCTTAATAGGCCACTTCTTCCCATCGGCCCTTCTAGCTTTCCACCGAGGTTGTGGATGGAAGTTGTACTAATACACTCGAGCCGTTTACCACCCCGGTGGAAAACGTCTTTTATTTAGTGTTTTAAAAGTATTTTCTTATAACTATTAGGTACATTTTACTTGCTATTATTATATAAAACAAATTTATTTATTGATTTATTTATTAAAAAACCAACAGCGACTTTTTTTAATTACATTTTCATATGACCATAATAGAGCAGGTTTCCGTTCATTTTAACGTATACAGGGTTTTTGGTTATTCAGTACATTGGTGTATAGGGCCTTATTGGGGAGGTCTTTGGCCATGTTTTGAGCGCAATATATGTTCCGCGAAAATTTACGGTTTACGAGATATTTAAATTTTTTTGAAAAATCGAGGTGACAATTTAAAAAAATCATAAAAAATAACCCTGTATAATTATTCATTTTTAATCATCTCATTACGTGGACAAAATATCAGAGTAATATTTTAATTAATCAAATTAAATCTAATATTTCTTATTAAAGGAATATAAGAGGATAAGTAACCAATTCGGGCAACTTTTATGAATACCTTGAACCTAAATTGCAAAATTTACATTTCAGTGGCTTTCATCAAAGATATCAAAATTAAGAATCGGATAAGGAATTACAGAAATCTTGAAGTGACAAGTCACTAAGGGAGCTCTAAATACTGAAATTTCCTAGAAACTAGTTCATACAAAATGTATGAAAATTTAAATCGTTGGTAAAATATTATCTGTAGCAGTCAAAATGAAGCAATAAGTGAGATTATTAATTATAAGAACATAAGATTTCATATTCAGTACCTTATTTCAGTATTTTGAGACAATTTGTATGAAGCATTTTCAAGGACAATTTGAGTATTTAGAGCTTCCTTTTGTAACTTGTGGCCTCAAAATTTCCGTAAGTTCTTATCCGATTCTTAATTTTGATATCTCAGATAAAAGCTTACGACAATATTTTTTGAAAAATCTGCCTGAAATTTTATTTTAAGATTTTTTTGAAAAATTTTGCAATTTAGGTTCAAAGTATTCATAAAATTTGCTAATTTGATAAATTTAAATAATATTCTGATATTTTGTCCACGTAAAGAGATATTAAAAAATTAATAATTATACAGGGTTATTTTTTTATGATTTTTTTAAATTGTCACCTCAATAAAAAAAAAATAATATCTCGAGAACTGTAAATTTTTGCGGAACATATATAGCGCTCAAAACATGGCCAAAGACCTCCTCAATAAGACCCTATACACCAATGTACTGAATAACCAAAGACCCTGTATATAAACTATAACGGCTTAAAATAGAGGATGCCAATAGTAATTCTAGTTATACACTGTTAATGCTACGCAAAAGAATATTATCATGAATATAAAATCTTGTAACAAGGTTGTCATTATCAAAAAATCGTTAAAAACAGTATCAGTAAATTAACATTAAACTATTTTTTTATATTGATTATTATCATCAAAATTATTAATCCAAATTGTAATAATGAAATTGTCAAAGTAGAAATAATGAATAATAATTCAATACGCTGAAGTCACTGTGTTTATGACTGCATTAGCTGGCTCTGGCCCACCGCCCTCCTGCGTCACTACTGTGCTGCTGGGTGGTAGATGCTGGGTTTGAATCGTCAGGGGCTTCGGTTCGGGCTCTGGCATCATTTCCACGTATGATGGCGACCGGTGGCAATCTTACGCTACTTGTGTCTGAAAAAAAGTTAATAGCTGTTAATTAGGGCACACTTCTAGAGCTAGTAAAGATTTACTACTTGACATTGTCCATTTTTTCAAAAGTATTAATTCCAAAATCATTTTAAAGGAATAAGTTAAACTGCATTTTTTTCTATTCTATTCTATAAATAAAATAATTGTATTAAAGTTAGTTTACTCACCTAATTGCTCCGTTTTGTCCGAGAGATTCGGTGAATTAGGAGGAGCCCAACATACTTCTTTATTAAACGCCATATTTAAAAAAATAATCAAGGAATAATTACTTTTAACTTCTGTTATGTTGAATACTTTGGATGTTGTCTCACCAAGGCTTATAAGATAACTAATGTTAGGATGGGTCACTCTCCATATTCCAAACGGATATCATTACAAAGTATTTTAGCAACGACTGTATTAAAATGTTATTGTTTAAACTATTATTATAAACAGGAAATATTTGATAGGTCCCGAAACGATTTTAAACATTCTTTCACTATCAGAGAGCTACATTAACCCTGAGTAACATATGACCATATTCATGCAATGCTAAATGCCCAGGATTCCCTGGCTATCCTGTAGTGGTAGCGGAGTGCACTGAAAAGAGGGCAAGGGAAGGAATAGAATAGAATATAATAGGGAAGGATATGCTCTGAAAGCGCAAATCTGTGTTTTGTTGGCGTAAAATTGACTCACACTCCATCAAGAGTTGCCTATAGTATAGATATCCTTATAGTAGGTACATCATTTCCAATAAAAAAATAATAATTAAAATTGGTTCGCGAGATATTGAATTATTTTTCCATTTATCGCTCACGTACGTTATTCAAATTTAAGACTTATAATATGGTTTTGTCACGGATACCATTTTCAAAATTAGACCAAATTGAAATAAGACCACACGGGCACTAGCACCAACTTTCAAGTAAAACAAGTGAATTAAATTAAAAATTAAAAAAAACCCCAACGCAATACGTTATTCACAATTTGTGATGGCGGACATCTTGGATTTTAAATTTTATATAGAGGGCTGTATTCTACTCGTTAAACCATTTCATTTGATACCCATATTGAGGGTGGTCGTGGAGGAAAAAAGTAATTCGCCATTTTGTAGCGGCGGCCATCTAGGACCGATTTCCACCAAACATAGCTAAGAACACTCGACTAACTTTACTTCCAAACAAAAAAAACTAAATCAAAATCCGTTCATTCGTTTGGGAGGTACGATGTCACAGACAGACACGTCAAACTTATATAACACCCCGTCGTTTTTGCGTCGGGGGTTAAAAAGAATTAACAAAATAGGTCCACCCAATCAAAAGTTTAGAGGTAACATACATGTGCTATACAGATAAATAAAATTAGAGTGTCTGTTTGTAATATTAATATAATCGTTTTTACTAAGTACATAGGTACACGATACATATACCTAAATAACCTTTTTTAGATTTTTTGTCTGTCTGTTTGTTTGATCCGGGTAATCTCTGAAACGGCTGGGCCGATTTTGACGCGACTTTCACTGGCAGACAGCTGATAATTTTTAGGCTTTGCGCGTAATATAGGCTTAATTCCCGGAAAATAGGGTTCCACATAAATCAAATAAAACCCTTATTTTAAATTGAAGGCGGGAATCAAATGTGGCGTGAGCGAAGCCGCGGGCGGATGCTAGTTAAACAATAAAATTACTGACGAATTGAGAATCTACACTTGTTTTTAATTTGGTTAAAAAATACAACGTTTCATAACAGCACGCAACAAAGTATGCACAGCAAGGACGTCAATTGTACATAAAAGAAGAGGGAATAGTCGAAATATACGATGACGCCATATAGGCGTAGATATAAATGTGGGTCTCAATAGGTACCAGAATGAACAGAAATTGAATATTGATGTATAACTATAATCTTGTAATTTAAAATTCATCACATAATATTTTATAGGATTATAAAGCAGTATATGCAAAGATATAAAGACAAATGTCATTGAAACACATGGACGCAAAACTGATGTAAATTGGGGGGACGCTGAAATGGAACTGGGATGTAAATATATATATATATATATATATATATATATATATATATATATATAGGTACTAGGCACCTACTGGACACAACATAATAATATTATGACACATACAAATATTATGTAGGTACCTAATCACATTGCAAGTTAGATACAAGTAAAAATTAAAAATTTTAAAAACCCCCAACGCAATATGACCTAATTCACCAAGAATCGAGCTCCGTCACAATACCTATACTGCGTGATATTTATATTATTTCAATTAGCTAAGGACATAATATGCTACAACATAGGTAGGTACACTGTACACAGGTTAAGGTACATAATATGCCAAATGTCATTCGAATCAGTTTAGTCATTTACCTAGGTGTGTAACTTAAAAACAATTAGGTACCTTTTGTGACGAATATTATGTTAGTAGGTATAATAGGTATATACAGAGCTAGGTACTTACCACTGCCCCAGTTGTTGTCCAATTTCTGGGGGCACGGTAGTGC
This sequence comes from Hemithea aestivaria, assembly GCA_947507615.1. Lineage (NCBI taxonomy): Eukaryota > Metazoa > Arthropoda > Insecta > Lepidoptera > Geometridae > Hemithea > Hemithea aestivaria. The sequence continues at coordinate 10,399,441 of OX382340.1, forward strand.
CCCCGCCAAGTCGAGCGCGAAGCAAGCACTGCCGTACCATCCTTTACAGGAACCATTTCGCCGCATTTTCAGGCCCCTATTTGAGAACCTCTGGATAAGACCAGAACACAGAAATTTTCGTCATCCAGTAAGCTATAACTACATACTTAAAATCCAAAATTTCAAGTCTGTAGGTCATTAAGTTCTGAAGTTAAGCGAAAGCAAAGTTTCGCATTTTCGACACTCACTCACTCACTCACTCACTCACTCACTCACTCATGATCATCAAAATAGAACTAGTACTTCCCATAAACTCAGAGAGCTGAAATTTGGTATATACTTAGAATTTATTGTATAAGCCATAGGAAAACTAAAAAAACATGCAATTTCGGTCTCGTTTTCGAGATAATTCATCTGCATAAATAACTTTGTAATCTCATATAAATGTATAGGATTACAAAGTTACATTTGCAGTCAATGGTTAAAATTGTATAAAGCTTTTATTTACTTTCGCCTGTCTGCCTGTCGGCCTTATAGTAACCTTATAATTTACAATATAGCGTTTCTACAAAAAGAAGTGAAATCCCACCAAAAACATTCTGTAAAAAACTAGCCAAGTCTCGATGGAGCTGCTTGTTTATCTCTAAAAAATAATGAAATCTAGACAAAGTCGTGCCAAGTCTAAGATTTTTTACTGCGATTTCTTTATTATTATAGTTAATGTTGTGTGACTTGGCCGTTGAAGGGTACACAAGGGTACAAAACCAGATGCTTCATGACACTTGGATCGCCTAAACATAAGTATTATTGAAATACACAGCTTTATCAAGCCTACAATTGACTGGTTATTCAATCAACGTTTTCCAAGTGGCAATTTTCTATCATGAATGGTTAGCGGACAGATTGGTGCAATGGTGTCATGGAGCACCTGGTATAATACCCTTGTCTACCTTTCAACGGCCAAGTGACACAACATTAACTATAATAATAAAGAAATCGCAGTAAAAAATCTTAGACTTGGCACGACTTTGTCTAGATTTCATTATTTTTTAGAGATAAACAAGCAGCTCCATCGAGACTTGGCTAGTTTTTTACAGAATGTTTTTGGTGGGATTCTTTTTACGCAGAGCGTCTTTGCTCTTACCGCCCATGTTTACACACAACTCTCTGTACAGCACTCAATCACAAATGTTCAAAAATTAAAAAACAGTAACTTCACTAAAATTATATCTATGTCTCTAATTACTAAACAAATGTCTCCTAAGACTACTTTACATAATTACCTAACTTAGAAATTTAATATAGATTTTAATTGATAATTTAATAAAAACAAAGAAATATTACACGTAAATGTTTTTTGAGAACGCGAGCGCAGTCCGTCCGTGGCAAGGCGCAAGACGCCCGTTCGCTGTTCGCACGGGTGCGAGATTATGCAAAATTATGAAAAAACAATCATAATTAATAAAATACAGGCTCTATTTTTCATGTTTTAAAATGAATCTATATATTTTTACATTCTCTATCTAACCTTGTCCATTTTTTTAAAATACGCATTTTTTTTTCATAGTTGTGCTACAAAACAAGATCCGAAAAGACATTCATAAAATATTTTTTTACTATGAATGTATCAAATATTATAAAAAATCATAAAAACCAAATCATAGGGTACAGACTTATCTTATTAATGATATTTTTTCTATGTTTGTAGAATATGTTGATTTTTCACCTCGATGAGTTTAAAATAGTGATTTCATGTATATTAAGTCCTTAAGCGTCCACTCCATATTTAAAAATGAGTAAAATTCTAAAAAGTATACATTTTTATTTTCATGAACAATTCGAAATTCGAATTCAATAAACTTTTTTGTGGCCAGCATTCTAAAAGAAAAGTTTTTACTGTGTGACAATACTTATGACCTGACTAGGTATAAATATTATTTCAACGAATCATTAAAATCTAAGTAGATATCAGATATATCTACTTAGATTTTATAGAATAAATATCATCATGATAAGTTATTGTTTAAAGCTCATTTTTGTTTTGAAATTTACGTGCCTTATTTTTTTTTAGAATAAAGTAAAATTTAAAAATCAGTCTATAAGCTCGTTTTCAGTAAGATTGACCGAGACGCGTGTCTCGATTCATGTAAAAACTTATGATCGATCATGATAAAACTTGCAGTGGCCTCAATGTTAGCTTATAAAACATCCTACTTTCAGAGATCTTCTAGGACAAACATCCCATAAAATATATCGAAATCGGTCGAGCTATTTTCAAGTTAGCTTGTTTTTAAATCGCTTGTTGCATTTTAACTGTTCGCGTTAGCCTATGGCCCCTTTAGTGGCCACAATTTTCTAAAGACGACCATTAATTTACTAGACGCTCAAAAACATTACTTGTCAGTATTTAAATTCGGTTCAATAACTTTCTAACGGTTGATTGGAAGCAATTGTCCGGATGGTGTCATAACCAGTTTGCTATTGACAAATGTGGTCAATGGACTTGTTTCGTACGCCTAGCCATTTTTCGTTTATGAGTCTATGAGATTTGTTCCTATTATGATCTCATTCAAATTTTAAAATTTAAAGGGTTCAATGGACACTTCTTTGTTACCGACTTGGAAAAAAGGTCGTCGTCTTTTAATGTGGACTGGAACCGATTAATTTTTTTTTATTTTATATGGTCTTCCCAGGCTTCTACTTAAATGTTATCGATTTACGTCGAAGTTTTCCAGTTATAAAAAGAACGTGTGTTTCGCTCTCGGTTAATGCGAACTTCAATTCGTTAATTTTGTATTTTACCTGTGAAATATTATTTCCTATATTTAACAAGCTTCTGCTTGGAGCTGAAACTGTAAGACATCAAATTTTCCTGCTATTGTCCTCAAAATAGCCTTATTTTCCTTCTATTGCAAAAGTGCTCTATTGTATAGCCTATTTGAATAAATGAATTTTGAGTTATTATATTATCCTGTAAAATTAACACAAGCATTAAGTTGCTTAGCATGGGATTAGGTGGCGCTGTGTAAAATGTCCTGAAATATTTATTTATTTAATTGAATTACATGCAAATACATCGCATCGTTTCATAGTATAAAACAAAGTCACATCCCGTCTGTCTGTCTCTATGTATGCTTAGATCTTTAAAACTACTCATCGGATTTTGACGCGGTTTTTTAAATAGATAAACTGATTCAAGAGGAAGGCTCATATGTATAATATATGCATAATATTGTAGAGAAATACTGATAATCTGTTTGCCGCTACGAAGTGTGCGTGACTCCACTAGTCACACTTCACACTATCACTTAGTGTGAATTGTAAATGCACAAGTTTGTGAGTGTGTATGTTTGCTACTTCTTCACGCCTAAACGGGTGGAACGATTGAGGTAAAATTTGCTGTGGAGATAGCTTAGACCCTGGAATAACACATTGGCTACAGTACAGTGGGTAAAACTGCTGGGCCCAGCTAGTTAATTTTATAAATGGTTTTATACATTTATGACTCATACTTTGACAGAACGGGTTTTATAATTTCATCACTAGTTTTTGAGTGACGATTTTTCTACAGAGCTCCGAAGTCATGATTCGCAACGAGCTAATAACGCAGACTTAACGTCCCTGGCCCAGTGGCCGTTGGTCCGGTTTGTAAGCCGGAAGTCAAATCTCAGTGTGGCAAAGATTTTCGCCTAGACGCTACCGTGTTTCGGAAGGCACGCAAAACTGTGGGTTCCGGCTGTTTCCTATAAGATATGTAGGAGGCAGTCGTTAGGTCATGTTGCAGGCTTTGTAGGAATCTCGGCGACCTGAAACTGCAACATATAGGTTGGCCACACAACCTATAAATTGTGATTTGACTCTGACAGTGTAAGTAGGGTAACCTGTTCTGTTGGAGTATAAACCCCAATTATAATTAATATTATTTATTGTTTCAACCGGTTTGCTCCACATGTTGATTGACATTTAATAGAAAGCGACTCCTACTCGTGAGATAATAATATTACTAAATGTACAGCCACGTCATATTCACTTTCGATTTAAAATGTCAACCAAGGCTGGTCGAACTGGATTTGACAGAAACGGATCGATCTAGGCCACATGAAACTTGCGAAAATAAAGAGACGGAATTATTTAACAGATAGGTACTATCTCTTATAATAAAAGTTGAGTTTTGTGCAAACGACTCAATCAATTGAGCTGAAAGCAGTAGTGGAGTCAGGATGGTCGTTATTTTGGGACTAAAACTTTGTTGATAAACAGGCTAAGATTGAAAACCTGTATCTACATTTTTTTACCAAAAGATTGCAAGCCCATGCAGCGAAATATGAACAGTAAGATAATATGAATGAGAGGGTTTTGAGGCCCGTTTGTATCGGTTGACAGTCTCTCGCTCGCACTATTTGACTAATTTTGAAATATAAATTGATAGAATTAATTTATAAAAAAATTCTCAAGACCAGCCCTACATAATATTATTTCACACATTTCAAAAGTGTTTTCAGTTAGATTTTTTTTATGTTCCTATTGTGTTCGAATTACCTGCAATTTTATTGTGGTCGAACGTCCCTGTGCTATCGAAAAATTCTTTAATAATGACCGAAATTGTATGTAGATATGAATCATAACCAGTAACCATGATAACAGATAGCAGGCTTCTGTGAATTACATTAACGTTATTGAATGTACACGTGATTCTATTGTAGGCATGAAATATGAAATAACAGCTGTAATATTTGTATCTAAATTTATTCATTATATCATTTTAATAGGTGGAAATGAAAAAAAAACTTTTCTAAATGTGGAATTATTTACATGAAAGTTTTTGGGATGGATTTAGGAAAGATAGTGTTTTGGGTAAAAATTGCTTGCTTAACCTAATATCTACCACGTGAATTATTTTATTATCAACGATATGTACTGCGCAACTCCGTAATGATATGTGTGATCAGAAATATTTTTGATAGTAAAATGAACAAACTGAACTTTTGTTATAATTATATTTATCATCACCCGTATCACCCACTTGGGTAAACGGTTGGTGTTCACTCATTACTCCTCTCTATAACTTGCTATTTGAAGCCAATCCTTTAAGTGGGAGTCTTTTTATTTTAGAAGAAGATTTTAAAGTAAACGTATGAACAAATGTCGAACCAAACTAATAAAAAATATGACACAACTGTTCTCACGTATTAATAATTTTGATTGAGATTTTCTTATCTCAATCACGGTTTTGGTCAAGGAAAACATCACAAAATTAACACATGAATACAGCCGTGTCGTATTTGTCGATAACATTCACGGTTCAAATACAAAAATATATTTATTTTCCATAAAAACACAATACAAAAGCATCTCTAATGGACCCCACACTAGGTCAAGCTTGCCTCGTGGGGTCCCTAAAGGATAGGTAGGGTGGTAGTTTCCAAAATCAGAAAAAAATCAGAGAATTCAGAATTTTTCTCTAAGACTCTTTAATGTTGCTGTCTTTATCTAAATGATTTTATACTTAAGCTCGCAGTTTTTATAATAGTTATTTGTTATACAAGAGTGCAAAGTTGCTTTTTGACCGCGTGCTCGGTTTGTATGACCGAGCGAGCGAAGGATTCTAAATTAACATAAAGATTTAACAATTAGAATCCTGAGCGTTAGCGAGGGAATCAAAAGAGCACAAAGTCGAAAATCTTTGCGCTCGTGTGTAACACGTAACTTTTCATTCCCCCTCAGCGAGGAAATGACTAAATTAAAAAAACATTTACGATCACAAGATACTTTTATTAGGAGTGTTAGGCGGGCGTTTGGCTTGATATTTCTCAACAATTTTTACGTATTCCTTGCGAATGACGAAGTTGCGGTCTCTTTTTGTCTTTGTATTAGGTAAATGAATGAACAATAAGTCATCTGAATGTTTCTCGATGTTTTTGACATTAAGTTGTGTTTTACATGCTCCGTTCATACCAATAATAAGAACAACCTGTAACGTAAAGGGTATTATAGTAGATACATAAATACAATTGATTAACATGCATAATAAATTATGCCTATGAACATCAATAATTGACTTACTTTTGCCGCTAAATATACGGAATCAGGTGCTTCGTTAAGAATCTTTTCAATTTCAGATGCTGTGAAAACCTTAGATTGTTTTGGTTGATGACCAGATGAGTCTCTCATTTTACTTGTTTTTAGTTTCTTGTTTTAACCAATGAAGAAGGAATAATATTATAGGTATACTCGTATTCTATTAGTTTTCACAATTTGACGTGAAAAGAAAAAAGCGCGCGCACAGATAATAAAAAAATTAAGAGCGCGCAAAGCAAATTAAAAAAACAAAAAGTATACCAAGGAGGTTCCACGTCAGAGTTTTTAACAATTTTAAAAAAGTTGTACGTTTAATTCGGTACCATAGAGGTGGAAGTAAATAGGTTTAATGATGTTTTTGACTCACAAACTCGGTGCACACGATCTTCTAAATTCAAATTTACTTTACCCTCTAGAGGATAAAATGGACTTTTCCAGTCAGATATCGAAGCGCAAAAATACACTTTCCGAGGTGGGGGGATGAAAAATACTTTGTGTTATATACATGTGAACCTTTAATTGGCTGTATGGCGTATAATCAGTAAATTATTATAGTCATCTTGGGTAACTTTGAACTTTTTGGTCTAACTTTGAACAAGGTTTTTTTATGTGATTTAGTAATTTATTGCATGAAGACATATATATGTTTTGTTAAAAACATATGCGTATAACGGATCCTTAAACTATTTTCCAAATACTTTAACTAAAACTCAACTACTAAACCATTTTTACAACCTCGTTCAAAGTTAGACCAATATTCAAAGTTACCCAAGATGACTGTAAGTTTTATTTTTAGCTGTTGATTTACCTATAAATAAAATCGTACAACGAAACTAATTTGAGGCAATCTTTCCAGATGACTCAGGCAGCGATCGCAGTGATGACGACGACGATCATAAGGAGCCGATGCCTGATGGAAGGAATGGATACCCGAGACTGGTTCTTACTGCTGAGGAGAGGCGGCTTTTGGCTAAGGTATGTAACACAACCATAATATTTAAATTTTGCCTGATTCATTAATAGTCACTATGGATGTAAAAATCTGGAATAAACGCATTTTCATTTCATAAGATCAGCCCTGGATTTACACTAGGGGCATTCGGGGCGAGTGCCCAGGGCGGCAAATTTGGGTGGCAAATTTCTAATCGAATCGAATCTAATCGCGCACCTAAATATTCATAATTACGTATGTCACGCATGTAACGTTATTTTACGCATAAACCACTGAACCGATTGCGACGTAACATGAAATAAATAAAGCTGAAAGCGAGAGAAAAACACATAATAGCGTTTAAGTCCAAATTTCCCACGGGATCGGGATTCACGCAAGTGAAAACGCTAGGTGTAGCTTGTAGTTAATGTTATTATGCTAAAGTCCGGGCGCGTAAAAAGATTATGTTCAATTTGATAACCATCTAGATACAGACATAAACCCATTATCAATATTGTGAGTGAATTTTGTCGTCTATAATAAATGTATTAGGTAAAGTGTGTTATCATGATAAGAATGTTTCCGACGTAAAACCTATAAAACAAGGTTTTATGTTTTTTTTTTATTATATTATGTAATACCTATGTTTAAGAATTATATCACAACTCTTATTTTGTATGTCGAACGAATATTATGTGAAATGTGGTTTTATTTTACTAATCTTTAGAATCAATTCGCCCTTTTGCAATGATAATTTGACATCTCATAAAGTATAAAGCATTATTTTACAGAAAAAGACCCTTGGCAAAAAAATACAATTGGTAAAAATCGACTTGAATAGGCGGATGTATGTTTGTTTCTTTTTTATACAAAAAAACCACTGAACCTATTGCAAAGAATCTCAATAGGTACGATATGTGTATAATAAAAAAAAGCACCACACAAAGAAAAAAATATTTGAAATATAAAAATTTATATTTTGTATAAATTAACAGGAAGGCATAACGTTGCCGTCAAGCTACCCGCTGACGAAACACGAGGAACGCGAGTTGAAGAGGATCCGACGCAAAATCAGGAACAAGATCTCAGCACAAGACTCCCGCAAGCGTAAGAAGGAATACGTTGACGGACTTGAAGATAGGTTAGTGGCTATTGTCTATATAGAATAGAATAGAAAACTATTGTTCACACAAATAAAATATAAACTTAGATTACACTATTACACAGCTACACACTTACATAGCTACACACATAGCTATATACATAGCTATATTATACTTTTAGGTCATGAGTCATGTCGTACAGGACAGGTGCCTAAATAGGTGTCTACATTACCTCCCTGAATGACCAAACTTATACAGTGACCGAATTTGCTTCTATTTTGCTGCTTTTATTATTATATATTTATTGATTTTTAGTAACATAAGAAAGCTATTAATTTTTTTGTGTTAAATATAGTAGAAAATAGCTTAATAACGCTTATATTATATGAGTTTTTTTGTGGGGACGCGCTACATCACATCTTTGTAAAAATACACAAACACAATCGTTACATCAATTTGGTTTTTTTATTATTATAAAGGACTGTCAAGGAAATTGTGGTTTAAGTTTTAAGATGATTAAGTTTACAAAGTATCCATACTGTTAAGTTTACAAAGCTATTTTTTTATAATCTTTAAAAATAAATAATTATATATTTATATTGAGTAAATGTGTTATAAATGGTGTGTATATTTGTGTTCCAGAGTGAAGAAGTGCACAGCGGAGAATCAAACGTTGATCCGTCGGATCAAGATCCTGCAGTCACAGAACCAAACGCTCAGCACGCAACTAAGGCGGCTACAGGTAATAATGTATTTAAATTTACCGATGTTTTACCATTTAATATTCTTTATTTCTTTTTTATCCTTTCCGTTTTCGGCTACCGTACTCTTCTGCTTCAAGTTACCACTCCAGTTAAGCGTTGGTGTTTGAATCTTATGTAACCAATTTTAGCAATGACAATTCGACCACAATGGCACGTTTAATAACCGTTAATGTAGTTATAGTTTAGCACTTAGGGTGTCCATAAAACCTTTTTAGGCTCTTCCCATTTTATTTTTAAAGCAACATACAAAAACCTATGGAATAGAAAAACACTTTATTGCATACCAAGTACCAAGATTACATAAAATATGAAATAATTAAACTACAATTCAAACTTAAAATTAAAGATACAATTGGCGGCATTGGCAATTGGTAACAATTGGCGGTCAAAACCCTATAGTTGAAAAGTGAGACTTAGTCTTAAAAAAATATAATATTAATTTTCTTATCTTGGACATCTACTTATAACATATAAAACACTTGTATTATTACGTTAAAACTCTAAACACAAATAAAATGTCCAATTCACTTATATTTATAACAAAAAAAAAATCTAAATGAAAGTTAAACAATCTTTATTACTCGTACAAACAGTAACTACTACTTTATCTCATCAGCACAGATATCGCGGTCAAATGATACATCTGTATTGTTTATCATTGAGGTAAACAGTGTTTTAATTTGCTTGTGAAACATTAACGTCATTCACCTATTTGTCTCGTTTATCTTTTGCTTATGCACAAAGAGGAAATACCCCAGCGTAAAAGCAAGAATCAAATTCCGCCAATTTTATTTTTGAATACTTTGTGGTAATCAAACATGTTGTTTTTTGGTCGTAACAAACATACGGCTTTCACTTCACGAGGCAGGATTCTATGGTCAGCCTACCCTGATTTATTATATCTCCTTATCCAATGACTCCGTAACTACTGTAACATAGCTGTAGAGTAGGTGTAGTATCTAATATCTATGCCTTTTTGTATCGTCCCCATCTGCTGTAGCGAATTCGAAAGTTCCGGACAGTTCGCGATGCTGGCTATTGGAGCAGCAAACGCAGCGACTTTTATTTCCGTGAGTTTAGTCGGTATTTTTACATAGTTAATAATATTTTGGTGTTGTTTTAGAACGTGCTAACAGGCGTGAGCGGCGGTACAACGAGCAAGACAGCGCAGCCGGCGACATGCCTGCTCGTGCTGCTCATGTCCGTGGCCCTTGTAGCGCTGCCCTCCATGCGCGAGGAACGTCCGCAACACACTAGAGCCGACGCCTCGCCCGCCCTCACTCGAGCGCTGCTCTCCGCTCACAGTGAGTATCTACTAGATTTTTATACTGACTAGTTGTTTCCAGCTAGCTACCAGTGTTGTAATGGTAGACCGCCTGGGAAAGTACCTACACCTTTACAAGTTAGTCATCTTCCACATAGTAATGTGGCTCACAATGTGCGCTGCTCTCTCACAGTAAGTATACTATTTACTAGTTGTCATCAGCTAGCCAGTGTTACCTACTACAGCTATACCAGTCATCCGCCAATACCAGGCGCGGATTCAGACCATGATTTTGGGGGGGGGTCATCGGCTAGAATTTTTCTCAAACTAAGAACTTTTTTGGGACAAATTTAAGCGTAGTTTTGCAATTTTGTATACTTTACACCTTTTTTACTCTAAACGATTCGTGAGTATTTGTTAGCAGCTCGCTGAGAAAATTTTAAAATTTTCATTACGAATAATGTGCGTTTAGCTAGCTCCGAGTGGCGAAAAAACTAAATATTATCATTTGTAAAGCGCGAGCAGCTCGCTGCGAGCGCCGAGAGAATTTTGAATTATTCAGCACGAATGATGTTCGTTTAGCTTGCTTGGAGTAGCAACGAAACTTAATATTTTCATTTATAAAGCGCGAGCAGCTTGCTGCGAGCGTCGAGAAAAATTTGAATTTTTCAATACGAAAAATATGCGTTTAGTTTGCTCCGAGTGGCAAGGAAACTAAATATTCTTATTCATAAATGCGCGAGCAGCTCGCTGCGAGGGCCGAGAAAAATTTGGATTTTTCAGTACGAAAAATGTGCATTTAGCTTGCTCCGAGTGGCTAGGAAACTAAATATTCTTATTTATAAAAATGCCCTTGCCAAAAATAAGGATATTTAGTTTTCTTAAACTAAATATCCTTATTTATAAAAGCGCAAGCAGCTCGCTGCGAATGCCGATAAAACTTTGCGTTTTGAAAATTATGGCAAAAAAAATGACTATTATACATGCGGAAGAACCTCGCTGCAAGCACAAAGGCTGAGCTGCAAAGACATAACGTGAAGGTTGCAGCAGTTAATATAAAACCAATTAATCCTAACTATGAAAGATGCTGTGCAGCTTGCTACGAAAACTTACGAATAATTTGTGGGCGAGGATCGAAAAAAAAAAATACACAAATTACTCAATGCAAAAAAAAAAACAAATTTATAAACTTTTGTTCGTTAAGCTTACTGCTAAAAGAAAATTCTCTAAAGCATAAACCACTCGATATGATCTATTTTTTTTCCGACTAGGATTTTGGGGGGTCTTGATCCGCGCCTGGCCAATACAATGTCACAATAGGCCAACTATAACCGCAGTGATATGCAAAGCCACACAAAAAAGTAGTAATTATCGAGTTCAGAACAGAAGGGCAACAGAACAGGGGGTTATCAGTGATATTACTAGGATCAGACAACTGACTAGATTCAACGACTAATATCTCAGGTGCGCCTGAGCATTGCGGTGGTTACCATCAGGCTCAGGCAGTACTCTTCTTGACACTCATTGTTACGACAATAGTAGTTTTCATGAAAAATACTTTTAATTCTGGTCGCATTGAAAGCAACCGAGAGATGGACAGAACTCGGTTTGGAAGGTAATTATGTTTTTTAATCTTCCCAGTTAACACATTTTTAAAATTCCTGAAAAATATGTCGACCGTACATAAAAGTGTTATGCAATCAAATTGCGTAATTAATAACGTCAAACTCAAGCTTCTTTTATTCAAATACCCAACAATGGAGCACTTTTAGGTCTTTACCATTTTAAGAACAGTTACGGTTCACTTGTTCTATTATGTAACCAGATGACTGATTTTGTTTTTCTATGTTATGCAACAGCGCCGCTAATATTACTGAAATTCTGTAAATCTTGAAATTGTGGAACGGGTGCAATTTTTTAAATCTCTATTATGCAATGGAGAGATTCTGAACGTTTTTTACCTGTTTGGATCAAAACTGTTGTCGACATGTTATGTTAGAATTTTCGGAGTTTTAAACTAAAGCCACACCTGGCTACATAAAGTGATATTTTGCTATAATGACAATCTCCCCTTCTGTCCTTCTCCTGTCTGATTCTTGTCTGTCTAATTATGTATAAAACATGTATATCTAATTATGTTATAAGCAGTGGGCAGAGCATAATTTACTTACAAAAAATACCTTCATTTCTCTAATAAATTGAAATTTGTTACAGAAATGGTACTCGACGAGACCGTGATAGACGACGGCGAGTTCAACATGGACGAACTGATCACGTTCAACCGGCCACACTCCGACCACGACTACCAGCTCGTCAAGAACCTGGAGCCCCCCTCCACCCTGGCCGGGGGATACCTCGACCTACCCATCGACGAGGACTGGCCGCCCAACTTAAAGAAACGCATGAAAAAACATGAGTTCGACTACGACGACGGTAAAGACTACATCGCGCCCATCGTCAAAGAAGAAAGCTACGAAAACTACAACAAACTAGACGCCAAACTCAAAACGGACCCCGATTACGACTTACACTTGAACGGCAAAGGATTTCTGACAAACACCCTCATATCTACAGGAAGGAAACTAGGAGAGTTGCTCGATTTGTTCCCGATCCCGGTTAAAAACGAAGATTTAGTCATCGAGGAGATCTCAGATTATGACGATAGAAACGTGACGGACATCAAAAGCTTTGTCGTCGACGGCGCCTTGAATGAATATTAATCGATTCAATTACAATATCTCTAGTTTTTATATTCAGACAAATGTTTTTTTTTTTTTCAATGAAATTATTCCTTTTTTGTTTTAGATAAGAATAGATTATAGATATTATTATTCCGGATATTGTTATATGGAATTAGTTTTATGCTAGTGAGAACTACACGTTGAATGATTTTATTTAGATTAAGTATTATTTAGATGTATGGATTCGAGTTGTCGGAATGAAAGTTGTTAGCTATTTATTCGATTCTAAATTTAATATATAAATTACATTTTTATTTACTTTTTACAGTTGTATAAGTGCAGTTAATTTTAAGCATTTTTGTGTTATTTTGGTGCAATTTATAACCGAATAAGGGCCGCGTGTCGGTCTTAGCGATTAAGTACATTTTATTTCATATTTTGAAATCAATTTATTTTACCTACTTATATTGAAGATACTTTGGAGAATGTTAGTTCGAATAAAGTTTCTAAGGAATATTTGTTTTTCAATTTCCCACTACATCTCAATATAATATTATAATGTCTGGATGACTGTTTGTTACTCTTTCACGCCTAAACGGGTGGACCGATTGAGCTGAATTTTTTTAACTTTTTTGGAATTTTTTTACTAACTCCTGAACTAAAAATAATAAAATCTAGTCAATATTTCCTAAAATATTCGTATTTACCAGCGCATCAGTATTGAGTGTCCTAAAAGTCCTAATCTTTTTTGGTCATATCTCGTTCAATTCAAGTTTTAGAAATTCGAGACCCCGTGCATTATTTTTTTACTAACTCCCCTGTTAATTTCAGATTTTTTACTAATGTTTAACCCTTTAACCGCCACCGTCGGATATATCCGACAAGCCTGTTCTGTTACGTAACCGCCAGAGTCGTATATTTCCGACTGCACTTTAAATCTACATTTTTTAAGTCATAACACTGTATTTTATAAAACTATACTCGTAATTAGATAAATAGTGAATAAAGTTATGATTTACAGTTGGTTTTATGCTTCTCTCCCAAATAGAATAAATATTAGACATCACTTTTATTGTAGGTATTTATAATTCAAAAAACTTGCCTGGCGCTAGGGGCACAAGTGATTTTAAGTCTGGCGGTTAAAAGGTTAAGAAAAAGACACGACAGATGCACGCAGCTGGAGCGTGCATCTGCAGAAGGGCGTGGTAGAGATGACACCGACTCGCTTTATACCATGATTGGGAGAAGTTTAGTCCTTAGAGTCCATACTACACATTACTTTTCAGCCTGTAAAACAACTAGGCGCACGATTAGGATAAATAAAGAATAAAACTAATATCTTATAATAAGCTTTATTTAATTACGAGTTAACAAATTTTGAATAGGGTTGTGACCTTAACTGAATACATGTCAATTGCGTACGCAAACTTTACCATACATCTTACTGAAAAAAATAAACACTGAGAACTGTTCTATGAATATTAATATTTATTTATACTTACAATAAGAATTCATTTTGAAAAGCATCATCTTGTATCATATAATACATAAAAGTTAACTAGCTCGAAAAAACTTCATCGTGCGTCCTCAAGCCCGCTCACTGAACAAGACTTACTTAGTAAGCGAATATTTCAAATTAAATTAACTAGTGAGTCCGTCGCTCGAGCTCAGACCCGCGCCATAGTCTCAGACAATAAGTCTCACTCTCACTCTGGTCTCATTCTCTACATTTTTGGTGCAGCGTTCGTAATAAATAAAAACGTTAATAACCTTTACATATCAAAAATGTAAGTCGAAGAACGCAATGAAACAAAGTAGTGCCATAATGTTAATTACAAGTGAGTTGAGTTTAAGACTACATTGGCCGCTCGGTGAGTCGCGAGCGCTCAATATTTACAAATCTCCGTTGATTTGAGAGTTGTTCATTGACATTATATATTATCATTAAAACCCTTGCAGAAGTCCACTCATTTCACACCATAAACGCTAGCGTCCTTTGTTACACAATAATTTAGGTACCTACTCCGATAAACACTCAAGACCATTATAATTGTTCATTGTAACAAGATCACACAATTTGACTTCGATTGTTAATACCCAATCTAATTTGATTATTCTATCTAGCAAATAGAAAGTAACAATTAGGTACAACTATGGTATAATTGTATGATTTAAGAATTACAATTTGTTACATTCGATTATACTCGCACTGCAATGATTGTACAATAAACAGTTAACGACTCATAACGAGAAGAATACTTAAAATTCACAATAACCATTTATCAAAAACCATTATCAATGAGCGGATTCAAAAACAATCCTCATTTACATAATATGATTTATCGACAATATTTGCATTACCTATACTTTTTCTAAAAATATGAAAACGACACAACAAGATGTTTTTTTAATGTTATAAAACATTTAAACATGACTTATTAGTCAAAATGGATAGCTCCTAATGTCGGAATACAATGTTGTGATGACTACATTATCCGTGACTAATCAGAAATACCTTACGAACGAGTCGATGTGTCGCGGGAATGCCGCGCCTCAGTAACAAATAGAGCGGCATTCCCTAACGACAGAAGGACTCCTATGAAACCTTACTCCTACTCACGCTCGCCCGTATCTGCCTCCAGCTCAAGCCAAAATATACAAATGTGTTTCTTATAGCTGTACAATTTTTACATCAACTTGCGACCGAGATCGTGCGGCCCCGGGAGTATGAGTGCAGTTTGCCGCGAGCCGCACGGAATACGGTAGTTGGGGGACGCACGCTTACCAATGAATACTCGTACTCAGTCTATTCGCAACTTCTCTTCTCATGATCCGATAACACTGTTCGAGTCTAAGCTCTGGCTTACTAACTAGAGCTGCGCCGAGTCGTGGTCATCTTAAATTAAAATTAATAAAGGCCTTCGCACATTATACACCCTGTAATCGTAGGGTAAGCGTGATTGCCTCTTTTGTATTTCGACAAATCAAAAGTGCGGAAATTGTCAATCAAGAAACAGAAACACGTACATAGAATCATGAAGCGTGTTCTTAAAAAACCCACGACTCGGCTTTGCCTTTATACCAAAGGTGACTATCAAAATCTATTCAAAATGATATAATCCCACAAATAAAACGTCAGGACTAACGCCGCGAATCAATTTGTATGAAAACCAATCGTGGTACTTTTTCTTTGTTTTTTACCGTTTTTCTCAACACGAAGTCAAAAGAACAGAGTTGACTTTTACGGTTTAATATTTTTGACTAATTTTTAATTTTAAAAGTACAATTGAGATGTTATTTTTACAGAATTTACTCGCAGCGTGAATCCTAAAACCGCGTCTCCAGCTCGTGTTTTGGTCTACACATTCAACAAAAAATGACAACATTTTTTCAAAAAATATTTTCAAACTACATTTCTGTTTGCACCAACGATGTTATGGACATACCCGGTAGTACGTACAGCTAAACAATATCACCAAAATCGCCTTGAATTTTGTTGAATGTTGTCATTATTGTTGATTGTGTAGACCAAAAAACGATCTAGAGACACGGCTTAACACGTTACTCTGTATCCAACCTTACAAAAAAAGGACAGTAATACAAATTGACGATGAGTCCGGAGCCGTTTGTACACAATGTGAAATGTCTCTCTCAGTCTTGTAGGAATATAAGCCAATCATCCGGGACTCTATGGGATACAGATTGAAACAAATTATCTCGTAATATTACTTAGAAACATCTATAAAGTACGTCACACTTAAAGTAGGGTCGAAGTGTTACATTTTGTGAGAAGTTTCGTGACGTCACATTTTAATAACTAAGTGTAATGAACAAATGGAAGAATAAAATCATAAGCTTTGAATTATATATTTATAATGTATTGTTTTTTTTCTAATTGTTGATTCTAAATTGACTAAAAAGCAACAAATGAAACAAAACAAATTTCTGTTATTAATTTTAATTATTTCTATATGTAATAATAATAATAATTGGGGTTTATAAAACAGGTTACCCTACTTGTACACTGTCAGAGTCAAATCACAATTTATAGGTTTTGGGGCGAACCTATTAATAATGATTAGTGACGACACACTCTGGGGGTTCCAATGGTAATCAACTGTGAGGGGTCAAAAATGACATTAGTGTGGCATACTTTTTAGATGATCCTATCATGAAATATATAAATTATTGCACTCATATAAAGGATCAATCTCACGTTTGACTCAAAAATTCCTTCACAAATTAAATTAGGTATATATTTATTGCATGAATTACTTCTACTCGCGTAAACACGTGATATAGGAACGGAACTAACTGATATCATTCATTTCACAAACTGAACTTAGGTTTAGGCTTGACTAAATAAAGTTAAAACCTAGAAATACGCAAACGACGCGTAGAATATCATGAATATTTTTATAACTTGAGGGCTGGCTTCTGAAATCAAAATCTTTTTAAATATTTTAAGTATTTGAATTAGTAAAAA
This sequence comes from Hemithea aestivaria, assembly GCA_947507615.1. NCBI lineage: Eukaryota > Metazoa > Arthropoda > Insecta > Lepidoptera > Geometridae > Hemithea > Hemithea aestivaria. The sequence goes on from OX382340.1 coordinate 10,416,727, forward strand.
AAAAACAATTATTATTTCATTAAAAATCAAAAATTATTAAACAGGAAGAGTAATATATAAAAAAAAATTAATTCCATTATATCATTAAATTTAATGTTGCATACATAAAGCTTCCTTTTTTTAGTTCTCGTTTACAATCTTTTCATCATAACTTTTTTTTAAAGTTTAAGGTGTCTGTTATTTAAAAAAAAAACGCGGCGATGAAAGAACCGATACCCTATTCAACCAAATATACACAGAATATTACCTACATAAAAATCGGTCAAGCCGTTTCGGAAGAATTCGATTACAAATACTGTCACGAGATTTCTAAAATATTAGATAATAAATGATATTACGGACTTTTGATTCTCAATTCACTTTATTATTGCTTAAAACTTAAAATAAATAATTTCGCTATAAAGCATGAGCTAAACCCGGGCTTTTAATAGGCGTACATGGAAACATGTCAAAAGTACATAGACCCCATTGAGCTTTTAATATAAATGCTACTAGCTTACCCGGCAAACGTTGTTTTGCCATATAAATAATTTCCTAGTAATTTCTAGTGTAGACAAAAAATAGCTTACTTATTGGAAGTATGTATGTATGTTAGAATGTGTATATTGTATGGTAAGAATGTGGTATATGCGTGAAATAAGCATTATTTTATGGAAAAATTTTTCAAACAAAAGTAAAACATTAAATTTTATGAAAACATTGTCTCTTATAATTTTTTCATACAACCAATATTTCCATTGACATTTCAAAATAAAGATTCATAATGATTGATTTTTTGGAAACTATGAAAATCTTAATTGTTCAATTACATTTTTTTAATAAAATTAAATTAAAATTACATTTTTTTAAGATCAACAACATTTTCGATATAAATAAAAAAAGTATACTTACAACACAAAATCCGTTGTTATTGAAAGCTCGTGTCACGTGTTGAGTACTTTTGAGGTTATAAAATCACTTGATTAACTAATCGTGCAAAATACACTCAAAATTGATAATTTCATTATTATTGATACTATGATTAAAATAGGAATGATTAAAAGTTAATATGAGAGTTACACTGAGATAGCAAAATAATAATTGTCAACGTTACTACTACACTTGATGCATAAACAATAATGATGGCCGACAACTGTGTAGGGAGTGAGAAAGAAAGGAGACCGGCTTCGTTCTCATCCCTACTCCGTGCTGTTTACTGGGTCAGAAGTGACACCTGTAGACATCTGGCGGGGATAACTAATTAAATGACGATTGATCAGTTTTCGACCGGAGAGGAAAAATGATTAAATTACTAAAATGGCTATTAAAAAATAAGGGTTGTTCGTAGAAGGGTGAAAATTGAGGATTGTATGTATTTTTGTATGTTGTATCATAAAAAAATAGAAATTAAAAATTTTGTCTAAAAAATAAAAAAATAAAATTTAGGGGTGGACTACCCCTAACATTTAGGGGGATGAAAAATAGATGTTGGTCGATTCTCATAGATACCGGATAAGCACAAAAAATTTCATCAAAATCGGTCAAGCCGTTTCGGAGGAGTATGGCAACGAAAACTGTGACACGAGAATTTTATATATTAGATAGATAACACTTAACCGAACTATGTCATCGAGTCCATAATTTTATTATTATGAAAGGAATACACATGTGGATTAGACCCCAGCCTCAAAAATCAATTAATTATCTCAAATTCATAATATTCTACGCGCCGCATCAACCATAATGATATTCATCACACAAGTCACTACAAACCCTATGTTATGGTAATCAATTATGTAACAAAATAATTACTCGTTCACTGAACTAACTCGCAGATGATAATATAAAAATAATATTTTACTGCTTTTATATGGGGTAAGCGATACACAACTACTCGATAAGTGTTATTAACTACAACTGTTTTAAGGGGGACATACACTCTCGACGAAACGAGTCGATCTGGACGAAAACAGTCGATTTTGGTACATTTTGCATACTAAATAAAATCGACAATTAATAACTACATTAATTATGATGTCGCTTTGTTGATATCGACGTATTGCGTCGAGATCGACTCGATACGCCGAACGTGTGCCCCTTAAGATAATATTAATATTGTTTTTTCACAAATCATACGATTTGTTCAATGTATGTCTTGGAATGGACATAGTCGTTTGGAAAACAGTATTTCCGTCGATGAGGTATAGAAATTAAAGAATTCACAAGATATATGATGAGATGAAGAACATAATTCGCTACGGACGGGAACACAAAATGAAAATATGGCGTCACTGCGCACACATGCGTCGCACACTTAAAATTGCACACGTCATGTCATCAGTGCATACTGAAGTTTATCTATTCGTAATCGAACGGTCGGCTTCATGCCGTCACCCTTTCGACAATAAAACATGTGAAAATTCAACGGTTTATAAATAATTTGCAAATTCAGAAATACAATGTATCTATTGACAGAGTTAACACATTGCGGAACAAGTACGCTCCGATAAACACGTTTATATCTAAAGCACGACTCTTATTATAGTCAATTGTTTATTTTTATTCCACATGAACACAATTTAATTTGGTGTCACTTTCGCACGTTTTCTTGCAGTTAAGAAATTTTGGTTTCGTTATTAAGTGCCCATTAAAATAATATCATGTTTGGGTCACTACAAACGAATTTTGTAAAGTTGTACCATGTCTATTAAAAGTAAACATACATTCTTCGAAACGTCGTTTATTTTTAGATTCTAGAGACATGACACATAAGCAGATGGACCCCCTGATAGTGACAGGTTACAGACGTCTGCAAAAGCAGTGATTAGTCTGCATCACCAGTCAATATATTACTGGACAATACCTTTTCACCCAACCAAGTATGTAACCACTCTTCCTCTTAGTGGGATCACCACTTTAATAAACCACTTCTTCGAAGATTAGAAACGGTAAGGTAGAGATGGACACAATAGATCCCAATGGATCGATGTTTCGCTGGCTTTGTCAGCCCCCATTATAAGATTAATAAGAACCAAGTAGGTAGGTTATGGTTCAGCAGTTACAATGATAAACTAAATAGGACGGTTACATCAATTTTAACTTATGTCCACTCTGCCAATAGTTACATTAGACCTCTGAGACAAAACCAATGTCAGATAAAGCTAACCTGTTGACAAGAACTATAATTTCACAATAATACCAATAGTAATGACAACAGCGTTAGAATCTCGAACAATAAAGAATTTATGCAACAACATTGGTCGTAAATTAACAACGAATGTCACTCGAGAATGTTTTCGTGACTTGAGTCTTCGCACTGAACCGTAATCGTAGCGTAAGCGTGCGTTAAAAGTACGCGGAGCGGAAAATGAGATTGACCAATCACAGAGCTCGCATGGTGACTTTAAAAAATAAACAAGCCTTACGATTGGTCAATTCTAGCCCGCTGATGGAAAATAAATCGACATTCTTTTCTAGATAATTTTCTTAATTTAGTTTTTCACGTTTAACATTATAATTTATTATATTTTGGGGCCACAGTTTTGAAAATCAAGTAGTAGAAAAATTATCTAAGTCGCGATTTGATAGCAATTACAAAATATTCTTAATTTCAATTCAAAATGGCCGACATATTATTAAAGTATCATTACACAAATTATCGTATTATTCTATCTACATAGATTTGATATCATTTAGCATGTAAAATTACTAAAACGACCAAGAAATAATCAATTTTCTTAACGCTTACGTTACGATTTCGTCAGACTTTACGTGCTTAAACCCTTATTAATTTAATATTAGCGAAAACATTACGGTGAACTTGT